>JBBPTV010000052.1:0-66461 GCA_038094275.1 Tubosaeta brunneosetosa
GTACAGACCTGATGTCCACAGTGAGTAACCAAGGAGGGAACCACAGTGGACAACAGGCTCTATGTGCACTTCATGTAAATACTGGTAAACAGATCAGCCACAATGCTGAATAAGTGTAAAGTAGGAGCTCTGCAACTGCACAGAGCAATAAACAACTCAGAATGAGCTGGGGAAAGTTGATATAGGTATAATGAAGATGGGGAATCGAATGGTGATAACTAGGAAGCGAAATGAGAAGCAGTAAGCTATCAATGAACAATATGAGTGCAAAATCACCAAATATAACAGGTGTGGCACTGAAGTCAGATCCCACTTTGCTTTGGATGACTTAGCTCTGCCCACCCTTCTGCTAATGTCTTCAAGTAATCTTGCAGCCATGTCTCTCTTGAGTTTGGTTGATCACATTTTTCACCTCTTAAACTATATGAAGGCTCAGCTCAGGGAAGAAGAAGGGTTAGTGCAAGAAAACCTAGTATTTCCAAACCTTGACATCCCCCTAAGCCTTGTCTGTGAGGTGGATAGGTTAGTTCATGCATCAATGAGTGAGGTTGTGTCATCACATGGTACCTCCCCAGTGCATTTAGCAAATGATATCAGGTAAGCTACTTCATATTGTAATTTACTCCCACTTTCAAATTTGAAACCAGTCAGCCGTCTAGAACTCAATCTATGGTTTGAAGACACTTCTTATGTGTTCAGTGAGCAGGGAAATTTAGCAACATTCAAAATGGAGAACAGGGGATGAATATTTCCAAGAAGACACAAAAATTAAAGGATCTCTTGAGCTTTCCCCTGTCCAGTATCGGTGAAGCAGGAGGAAAGGAGTACTATTGTTAAATCTATATTTATAAAAAAAACATTGCACTTGTTGCACACAGTGTGCACTCCAATGAACAAGCTAATTGATCTCACATGGCATAACCGTGTCACCTAACAATGGCCTGCCTCAAAAAGTAAACAAAGCACAACTTTAACCACTATGCCCAAGGAGCAGCCACCATGCTCAAGAAGTAACCACATCTTTGGCTAAACATGGGAATTGGTCATCACTCCTGAACCACCATGCTCACAACAAAGTAATCATATCTTGGCCTGAACACAGAAATGGGTCATCACTCCTAAACCACTGTGCTCATGAAGTAACTGCATCTTTGCCTGACATGGGAATGGGTCATCACTCCCAAACTGCCTGAACACAGGCACAGGTCATCACTTCTGAACCACCATGCTCAAGAAGTAATTGTGTCTTTGCCTGAACATGGAAATGGGTCATCACCCCCAAACCACTGTGCTCAAGTCATATTGGTACCCAGAAAAGGGCATGTGCTACAATACTGCTTGCCAATAGGGGCATGGGGTTGTAAAGACTTGCTGTTCACTTCAAGGTGCCTACAAGCACAGGCAAGTGTTGAATGAATCATGATAATAATCATTGAGCATAGCTCTCACATTTATGTGATGATTCAATTATATAATATGTTTCACATGTAGTATATAGGTTTGAACCTAGTATCTGAGTTCTAATAAGACTTGTAATTGAACCACAATGTTCTAAGTAAGTACCATCATTGAGTGTCACTATATCTTGGCCTCTGGCATAGGCATTGCCCCTCTGCCTTTCAACAGCAAGCACCAGTATGTAGAGATGGGTTATAAAGACTTGCTGTTAACTCCAAGCTGCCTGCAAGCACAGGCAAGCACTGGTATGTAGAGACAGGGTTGCAAGGACACACCATATATGTGGTGGGTAGGCATGAGGATGTAAAGACTTGCTGTTGAGTCTGAGCTGCCTGCAAACACTGGCAAGCATTGGTGGGCAGAGATGGGGTCACAAGAACACATTGTGTATGTGGTGCACAGGGTCATAAAGACTCACTGTTGAGTCCAAGCTGCCTGCAAATGCTGGCAAGCATATTGGTAGGCAGAGACGGGGTTGTAAGGATGTACCATCTACATAGTGGACAATGCCAATGAGGGCACAAGGTAATGATGAAAGTTGAACAACTGTTTGTCTCTGTTTGAGGGAGATTTGTTATCCCAAGGGTTCCAACAGAACAGTTGGCTCCCAATAACTGATAAGACAGGAGAAGAGACAGGGCATCTGACTGTGTCATTGCAGTATGTGGGCATCTGGAGTGTGATTGGTGTGCTTTGGGCAGTAGACAAAGGAGTCATGCGGCATGTGACTGCCATGTTCTACAAGAAAATCATCCTTAAAGTAGAGGGGTTGTCACACTATACAAATACTGTGCAGGTGCTCTATGATGCACTGACAACATTAGAAAAGGTGCTACCATTGGCACAGAGAATCGGGTTTGTGCTTGAACACACTGATAGAACATAAAACCATCATGTGGCCATGTATTGCTGCATAACACAGGGCTGACCATCACAGATGTCCAGTTTGTCCTTTTGCAACCTTTTCTCAAGACACAAGTTTACATGGCATAGAGAACCAGCAGCCACAGCTTTGTGAAGACACATTCATCTGTTGATATCTTCAATGAATCCAAAACCAAAGGGTGCCTCAACACTTATCAGAATGGGGTTTGCAAACATCACTGGTGCATCAACAATGGCTCTTTTGAGTATGGGACCAGTAGAGAGGCTGAGGAGGGTGAGGAGACTGGTAGTGACCATATTCAAGAAATCTGCAATGAGCTATGTGTGGATCAGAGGTGACATGCAATACAAGAATGCAAATCACTTGTCTGTTAAATATGGATTGCACCCCAACCTGGTGTTTCAGCAGCTATGCAGTCACTGCTCCCTGCAGCAACATTAATCAGACATTGATGCAGGATAAGGTACAGCTACATTGTTAAATTGGTTTGCATATGTCCTTGAACTTGGCCAACATTGCCAGATCATCAACTTATATGGGTGGATACCCACTGACCCCCATTCCAACAGATTAGCATTCAAGTTTGCAGGGTACTGGGATCATATCTCATGGGTCCCAATCCAGTCAAAGTCAGTAAGCATCCCCTAACATTGGGGAGAACCATAGTACAGAGATCACTAAAAACTGTTAGATTTGGTGATTTTGCACTCATATTGTTCATTGATGGCTTACTGCTTCTCATTTCACTTCCTAGTTGTCACCATTCGATTCCCCATCTTCATTATGCCTATACCCAACTTTCCCCAGCTCATTCTGACTGGTTCATTGCTCTATGCAGTTGCAGAGCTTCTACCTTATGCTTATTCAGCATTGTGGCTGATCTGTTTACCAGTATTTACATGAAGTGCACATAGAGCCTGTTGTCCACTATGGTTCCCTTCTAGGTTACTCACTGTGGACATCAGCCCTAGCTCCCAGAAGCCCCTTGAGTTAACCCAACAAGTGGCTAGTCCGCTTCCTCAACCCTTAGCTCTTAACACAGCAATGGGAGTGATGCATCCATACTTGTCAAGGTTTCCCTAAAGCACCCAGGAAAAGCATGTCTTGCATAGGTTGAGGTAAGCTGGCACAGTGAACTTCAGCAACCAATATGATAGAGAGTAGAATTATCAAGGCACACTAGAACATCTGTTATCTCCATAATCTCCTCCACTTGGATTCTTCCATAAGTCTGCATCAACAATACAGCACCTGGTCACTCAATCGGATGTAATCAAATTTTCCTGGTATACCACTAACACAAGTTATAGTGTATCTGCTTTGATTGGTTCAACATAGTGGTTACATTACATTTGTTGAATATCATGAGGGCAACATCCAGCATATGTGAGAAATATGATAGTGAGAGTAAAAAAGTAGCAAGCCATCAATGAACAAAATGAGTGTGAAATCACCAAATCACAAGAGAGGCTCAAGGACTGTTTGGAGTAATCCTTGTCAATATTGCTGCCCAGGACCTCCCTCACAGGACCAAGATCATGAATTTTGAAGTGGTTGCTCAACAGAACAAGGATTTCTTAACCACCTCAAAAGACTTGAATGCAAAGGTCATGTTGTGCACAAAGACAGGAAGGATGTTGTAAACCTCACCTTTTGCAAAGACATAGACTGCAGCATTGGAATAGATCTGGTTATAGCCAAGAGACTCCAAGACAACATGATTCCAGTGATTTCCATCCTGTTTAGTGCCATAGACTACTTTTTTCAGCTTGCAAACAATGTCCTTGGGATCTGTTAGATTTGGTGATTTCACACTCATTTTGTTCATTGATAGCTTACTGCTTCTTATTTTTGCTTCCTAGTTGTCACCATTTGATTCCCCACTTCATTATGTCTATACCAAACTTTCCCCAGCTCATTCTGCCTTGTTTATTGCTCTGTGTAGTTGCAGAGCTCCCACCTTATACTTATTTAGCATTGTAGCTGCTCTGTTTACCAGTATTTACTTGAAGCACACATAGAGCCTGATGTCCATTGTGGCTAACTCCTTGGTTACTCACTGTGGATACCAGTCCTAGCTCCCAGAAGCCCCTTGAGTCGACCCAACAAGTGGCTAGTCTGCTTCCTCAATCCTCAGCTTTCAACAGATGGGGAACTGAATGGTGACAACTAGGAAGTGAAATGAGAAGCAGTAAGCCATCAATGAACAAAGTGAGTGCAAAATCACCAAATCTGACACCTGGGACTATTCAAACCCACTGGGATACTCTTTAGTTTTTACAACACACCTTCTACCTTCCAAGCCTTTATGAACCAAATCTTCACAGATATGATTGCAGAACAATGGCTTAAAATCTACATGGATGACCTAGGCATTCATATGGATAGAACCTAGCAACTTCTCTGACATCTTCATAAACTTGGTCTTTCTTTTAAATCAGTCAAATATTCTTTTAACATCCATCAAATGGAATATCTTGGGATGATAATTGGACAAGGACATCTTGAGATGGACCTGGTCAAACTCATGGCCATCAACACTTGAAAACCCTCTACATTAGTCAAGGGAATTTGAAGTTTCCTTCTTTTCTTAACTTCTATTGAAAGCTCATTCCAAACTTCTCCAATATTGTAGCTTTACTCATCCTACTCACTCACAAAAACAAACCATGGTCATGGATGACTTTTCAAGACAAAGCCTTCCACTCTCTGATTGATTAGTTCACCTCTGCTCCAGTCCTAGCTCTACCTGACATGTCTTGACCATTCTCACTTATGACTAATGCTCCTTTAATTGTGGCTGGAGTAATCCTCCTATAAGCTAATGTCAATAGGGAACTCTTGGTAGTAATGCTTGCATTTGAGGAATGGAAGCAGTATCTCTCAGGCACTCCTCATCCAGTAACTGTCATTACTGACCTCAAAAACCTATTGTTCATAAAGGATTTTTGAAAGCTTTCTCACTGACAAACTTTGTGGTCTCTCTCCATCTTAGATTATGATATAGTCTGAAAGGTTACTCTAGGGCCACAGATGGGACCAGCTAACACTTTGTATCATTGAGACTCCATTGACATCTTCTCCAATAATGCCAATGCTTCTATTCTCCCAGACCCAGTAATCATTCATGCCTTATACACCACACTCTTTGAACACATCCATGCCTCATCACAATCTGATCCACTCATACTTCATGCTCTCAAAGCAATGGAAGTTGTCACTTGTCACTCTCTTATTCCCTAGATCCTCCCTTCATAATTGATCTTTCAAGAATGGACATTTATTCTTCAAAGGATGGTTATATGTCCCACCATCTACTTGTTCATCTCTCCTCCACAGTATCCACTTATCTCCCACCACTGGGAATACAGGGAAATTCTGCACCAAAACTCTCCTTGAACATGGCTTCTGGTGGCCAGGTCTCACTACCTTTATATACAATTTTGTCACTGGTTGTGCTGTCTGTTAACAATCCAAGATTGACACTCATCCTAGGTCTTGTATGGTAACACCAATGTTAGCTAGCATCTCAGTTTGGTTCAGTTTGTCACCACTGTAACTGTAGCATCCCCCTCACACATTCTGGCAGAGATTGAATGCTAGACAATCCAAAAGTATCCTCCAACATGCCCTCTTACCCACTTGACTCTTATCATATATGAGTTGAAGCTTGTTGCCACCTCATACACAAACAACTTACATCAATTGTTACTACTCTGCATAGAGCAGCAGCAATCATAGCTTAGGATGAGATGCAATCAGCCAAAAAGCAATCTAGGGTAAAATAGACTTATCCAGAAGTTGACATGCTTGTGAATAAGCTACATGGCCACTGTCATGACATCTATTGAGGAGGAAGATTCAAGGCCTAGTCTACACTGCTGTGGCAGCACATCTGCAGAAATCATATCTATCTGGTGGGAAGGTGAAGGACACAAAGAGCTTTAAGGAGAAGTGGACTGCAGTATGTCAATAACTCAATAGACCATTATTGGATAATTTGTATCACCACAGTGACCACAGTGAGTATTGACTGTTTGACATTGCATATGCATCATACTTGTAGCCTATCTGGAACAGGCATTAAGTATTCTGAAATGGTTTTAATGATTGCATTATACCACACTGATGGAAGCATTGAATGCTATGGACTCCTGCAGTCATCATTTTCAGGAGGTGGCACTTCAATTTGCCTCAGTTTGTCCAATGTTTGTTTTGATGGGTAAAGTCAAAAATCTGCATTTAATATACATTATTCATGGCACACCCCTCCTAGAAAGGAACTCTGAGTCATTGGATGTGCACCACATGTGTCTTTTGCACAATTGGCTTTTGCCAACAGTCTGCATCTGTGGTAGCAGATGCCACAGGATGCTATAGCAACCCATACAGCACAACATTATTGGGCTACTCCCATCTTTGATCCATCTCATTGAAATGTTGTTAATCATACAATGATCCTTCTGTTATCCCACCCTAACTATAGTGTGCTCCCTTCCTAGGAAGGCCTTTCCAAGCCATCAGATACATGGCACATATCTTTCTCACTATTGGCTTACACTGGCAGTCTCCACCTATGGTAGTAGGTGTTGCAGGATACTATAGCAACCCATATACTGCAATGCTGTTGGACTACCTCTATCCCATACTCTGCTCATTATCTATTCAACTGCCCTAAAGCTTAGTATATAATTTGTCAACCATGTGGGATTTGGCTGCCAAGCTGGGCTTCTCACTAGGTAATACTAGGTTTTTACTGTATGTTGGGGGGGCCTACCTGTGGCCTATCAACACATGCTGTTTTATGTTATGGCTGAATTTTAAGCACAATGTGATTACAACATCAGAAAGAAAAATAAATGTGGGCATCAAAATGTAACCAAAAAAAGATATGAGATTACAAGTTGTCTGGACTGAAATTAGTTTGTCTTTGCAATATCCACCCAATGTCCATTCTCTGATTGTGAGTTGAATTCATGCCTTCAGCAGCCATTACCCCAGCCTCTGGTGCAGTAATAGATGCAGGATTTACACCACCATTCTTAACCCTGGTTCCTCCACCATTAATTGCCTTGGCACTCACTCCCATCTCCAATGTAGTCATAACACCAGGTCTCACACTGCCATCTGGAGTGGTATCAACTTCAGTTGCTATGCCAGCAATGGCCTTGGCATCTTCACTGGAACCTGCAATGATACCAGTGCTTCCATTATGCACAATATTTCTTAGAGGCTTTAAAATGTGTTTAAACACCTATTTACTAGACAACAACTTCCTCCACTTTCTGGCATCATATGAGGCATTCAGCTCTACTTCAGGAAGCCTATGCACATCAGCTAGCATTATGCTGTCAGTGTTCAGAAAGCAGATATCTCTTGTTGCTGCATTATCGATGATGCCATTTTGATCCAAATTTAAAATTTATCTCAACACAATGTATTTAGATGTAAATGCATATTACTGAATTGCTGCACTTTCTTCCAGAGGTAATCTGAAGGAACATACACATTCATCCATTTCAGAAGACAAACCATAAAATTGTCAAAATTTATCTCTGTTTAGCTTTCAATTCTTCCAATGTTTCCAGAAGTTCCTGCACAGACACTTCTGAAGTACTTTTGCTCTGGAAAGACCAGAAACATCTGGTCTCCACACATTTTCTATATATATCAAATTTGAAGTCTGCCCCTTTACCTTTATATTACTTCTTCTCACTGCCTGAGGTAAGACTCCAGTTGTTCTCTTCATTGTAATTCTAGCTAATGTACTATAGTGGGCACACTTGCCCTTACTATAGTTTTAACAAGAATAAGAAAATGATTCTGCCCTCTTAGTTTTGTACAGAGTAACCAGAGGAGGGCATGCTATTTTTGGAGTCTTCATAGCTGTCTTGTATAATCTTACCATCTTCATAATGTTTCTACCTGTTGCTTTGGTTTCTCTCTTCATATATCATTATGTACAACCCCTCAACTAACCAAAACAGCCCCAATTACAAGGCTTTTTTGGCCCCAAACCCTCTACTTCTGAAGAGCATTTGGAAAGCTCAATCACATGACTCAATGTCTCAAGGACAAAAAGTGGACATTCCATTTTGTATTGATACTTGTCATGCATTTCTGACTTTTTTCTTGTTTCAACAAAACAGCCACAAGTGCAAGGCTCATTCTTGCAACCAGTGACCTCTCATGAACTGGGAAACTCCACTCAGTCATCCATATGAGAAAAGTGTCAACAGGTAGAATTTAATTCAGTGATACCCATATTACAGCTGCTCAATTCAGAGTCAGTTTCTAGCCAAGAAGCATGCTCACTGACAAATTTAAAACTAGAATGGAATTGTGCTGAAATAGATGATAACTTAATTCTTGAGCTCACTTTTAGTTCAACTTGTTACCATAACAATGATAGATCAAATGTATACACCAGAGGCATCATCCTATGAGTATTCAATTCCTCCTAACTTCTACTAATTTGAACTTTTTACAAGGAGAATTAATTGATGCCTCCAAATCCACTAGTGCATATTTTTCAAGAAAGTGACATTCTCCACCAAGTATAAATATATCTTGCTTATCTGGTTGACTTTGCTCAAACACACACTGGTAGAGACACTACAAAAGCACACTCTGAAAAATCTATTTTGGCAGTTGAGAAAAGCAAAGGTCCTGGGAGCATCACTTATTCCAAGAGGTAATACTTATATATTATACATCAGAAGAGGAATTGATGCTTTTCTTGCAGGTTCTTCAGAGGAGCTCTTAGAAAAATGGTCTTTCATTGAACTGAGAAGTCAATCTAACACAGCAATATCCTTTGCCTCCAATCCTACCTCAGGTGGTAAACTCAGAGTGTCATCAGAGAATTCAAAATCATCCTCAAAAAGAGAGTTACAAATTGCACAGAGATATTCTATAGTATCCTTCCTCTCAAACTCTGATTTGGGCAGTTCATCAGAGGATTTGGAGCTGCCTGCAGAAGGAGATTCTATTGCACAGAGACACCAACATATCATTGTAGTATCCTGTCTCTATGAGCTCAATTATGATGGTATAGTCATAAATTTATATTATTTCATGTGGTTCTAATCAGGTTTCCCATCAGGTCTGCCATTTGAGCCAACAGAGGGTTTTGGATTACCTACAGAAGGAGATTTCTTTGCACAGAGATGCCAACATTTCACTGCAGTATCTTGTCTCTCTGATCTTAGTTATGATGGTATACTCATGATATTATTTATATAGTGCTGATCAAGTTTGCCATCAGGTCAGCCATTCAGAGAATCAAGAATATCTGGGAAACCAGAGGTTAGGGCATCCAATTCACATCCTCCTGTTCTGAATGGAAAGGCATAACTGCTATATTCCTTCTATCTGAAATTAACAATTATGGTACATTTAACCTCCCTATCAACATTATATCTTTTCAAAGATTGTTTTCTCAGAAGTAAAGCATATGGATCAGGATCTACCCAGTCTTAGAAGTGGAGAATACACTGAGTCCTAAGGAGTGAATTCTCTTATCCAAAGATCTCTTGAACTCAGAACATTGCCTTCAAATATCACATGCAGTGAGACCTACCAGCTATCCAGAAGAGATCACTCCTTGCCCATTCCTTCTGTTCCAAATGAAAATTATGAATACCCTTCAGGAATTGAATCAGAATTGCAGGATCAACTTAGTGAGACATTTAATAAAAGATGGTTCATATGGCTAAAGCAGTATAGAATGAATGGTCTCAAACTCTTCCATATGGGCTATTTCTGTCAAGGAGATTGACAGTCTTCATCTGAAAAACTATGTGTCTGGAAGCATTATGTGTCAAAATGACTGAATTCTGGATCTCTGGATTGTAGTCCAGAGTTAGACAGTCCAAAACCAGATTAACCAGAAAGCAGACCAACTTGAACTAACTGTCAGTCATCTGATTAGTGAAATACATTCTGCAATACTCATGACCAACGAGTATGACTAATACTTTATAAGTGGATTGGTAAGCTGTCCAGTCAGCAGCATAGCCATGAGCATAGCATCAGTTAGCATTGTAGTGTATTAGAAATACAAGGCAGTGTATTTGAAAAAGGGGAGTGCAGAATAATAGGAAGGCAGTGTCAGCTGAGTATAAACTAATACAGCCTGACATAGCCAAGTGCCTCACAGCAGCCTCATATCCCCATTGTTCATCTATAAAAGGAAACTCCAATCATACCCTAAAATATATAAATAGTTTCATGTATCATATTTTACAATAAGCTTTTATTATCCTTCTTTCATATCATTCTATTGCCTATCATCTATCTAATCTCTAAGGAGATTATCTCTTTATTCTCACCAAGCCCACTGCTAGTCAAGTGAGTCTTTTTGCCTTGTGATTACTTCTCTATTACTGTGGACCCAGTTAGGACTTGCTACCCTACACCATTCCTTTAGGTTATAAGCCCTGCCTGGAAAGGTGGGTAAAATACTACTGTCTCTTGATATAGTCAAAATGTCTACCCAATCTATGATGCTAGCAGAGCTTGAGGCCTTAACCAAACAATTTGCAATATTCCTGGGACTACTAGTGGAACATTGCACTTTGCATGCTATCACCTATGCTGAGAATTCATATGGCTGGACAGATGCTAGCAACCCATTGGTGTTACTTTCAATGTTTGGAGCAGTAGTGGCTAATCCTGTTCTCATGTTTGAGAATTGATGGACCTATAATACTAACTGGCAATTGTTTATGGTTCATCAATCAGGTGATCTGGTTTAACCCATCAAGATTCACAAAACCAACATCATAAGTTTCTGGCTCTCCACTTCCCACTATGCCTGCTGTGATCAACTCCAAGAGGAATACCTCTTGAGAACCTCTGAGTTTTACCAATCACCATCCATCTCCACATCACTATAGGTTCTGGTTTAGAACTCTCCATTTGAGTGACCCTCCTGTTTCTTATAAGGAGATAAGATATCTGAAGATCTCCACCATCCACAATCCACTAGATATTCCACATATATAGTCTGTGACCTATCTCTTATGTGCATTTTGCTGTCCCTGCTCCCACTCCTACTTCTCCACCTTCACTTCCTATCCATATCTCAGAACCTTCATCATTTGGTACAACTAGCAGTACAGACACTAAAGAAGGTGAGAACCTTGCTGAGAATTCTGAGGAGATTAACATTCTTCCTCCTGCTATAGCTTATTAGGAATTGGAACCACATTCCAATTCTTTACCTAGCTATCAAGCAGATATTTGTTCTCCTTAATATCATCAGTCCAATTCATGATCTCCTGCAGCTTGCTCTCCTCTATCATTATCTTCATATCATACTCTGCCTCCTACCCTAGGAACTTAAATTCTTAGACCTTTTTATCATCCTCATTGCAGATCTTGCTCCAGTCAAACTTTCTTCAGCTCACTAGATCTTCCTTCTGCTACCAATCCTCTCCAATATGTCAACCACATTCTCTGCCAGTTCATCCACTCTCATTGCCATCAAGATAACCAGAGAGGTGACCATGCAAGTGGTTCCACTCCATTGGTCTCCATCCCTCATTAGAATGACTGATTCTACATCCCTGGGGGACCAGGACCTAATCAACTCTCTCACAGAAGCTCAGACTCAAGTTCTCAATCAAGAACTTGACAGCATATATATATAAAGAGCCAGGATCAACCTTTGTTTTCAGAGTTCAGAGTTCCTCTCCTTTTTCCTTGGATGATTTGATGGTGGACCAACAAGAGGAAGGAGAAATTCTGTCCACTTTCAACTACCAACAGCCTCCAGGATTCAAACTCTCCTTAAATCAGCTTCCTTCTGGTTGGCAGAACAGAATGATAATGGATCACAGACCAGCAATGTATAAGCAACAGCTCATCAACATCATCAACCACATTGAAGTTCTGGAATTCCCAAATGGAGCTCTAGCAGTCCCTCACATCCTGTCCAGAATCCCCCAGTATCTTGGCCACAATTGCATTCCTCTAACAGCCAAGGCACTCTGAGAAGTAACCTATCTAATGGGTCACACTGATTGTCATTCTCATATGGTAGATGTTCAGGTAGAGCATCTTAACATTGATTTGAAGATGTATCCATGTCAATTAGGGCTAGCACCCTATGATGACTGAGTACTGGGGATCTGAGGGACATTATACCATGATGAGCAACTGATTTCATTCCTGGAAGGCACATTGGGATATCTGATCCCAGATCAACATTACTCCTATATCCCTTGTGCCCTTATTTATTAACAGGGGTATGAGATTTTTTCTTTAGACAACAATGAATTCTAGACATTCAAAAATGACCACATCACAAACTGGCCAAATTTAGTCTTTTCAAACATTTGGGCTAAGGTGTCACATAATACCCAGGAGATTTCCACCCCATATTTTTATCAGAAGGCTTTAGAATCAGATATTTATGAGTTTGATGAAGATACCCAACAGGAAATGGTTGTCAGCATTGTTGAGACATTCAAGGACCAATGGGATCTCAGGAACCACTGAAACAATGTTCCAACAGTAATAGAGAGTTCAGCTGGCACTTCTGCCACCTATTCTGCCTTCAGAATCCCACCTGGGCCAACATGGTCTGGCACTATAATGAACTCCAGATAGAGACCTGGACTCTGGAGGACAACATCAACAGACTTCAACAAAGAGTTGAACACCATCAAGAGATGATTGCCATCTTCTCTAATGGAGCCTTCCAAGTGGAACAACATGCCAACCTCCAATGAAATGAAATGGAAAGACTCCAGGCAATTGTGCATACTGCAAATATGAATTACAACCAGGTGGCACAATACATTGGACAGATTCAGGAATAGAAGGACCTCTTGATGGAATGGAACAGTCACTGGGGGATCCTTAACAACAACCTCCAAGTGGAGAAAGAGGAGCTAAGAAGACACATGGTTGAATGTGACATGGAGTCCAACAACTTTGTGACTAGATTTTGGAGATGAACAATCAGGCATCACTTCAAAATGATTCTAATAATCTAAGGAGTAACAAATGGACTTACAGTTCAAAAATCTTAGGCTCCAACAAGATATGTGGGGACTCTTAGAAGAACTTACACAATTCCAAAACTGAGAATCCCAACTGGAGCAAGCAATCCATGACCACCACTCCACCTCCCTCCCTTCTCTACATGGAGGAACTCCTATCCTATCCAGACATCCCATTCCAACTACTCTACCTATGGAGATGCCATCTCAAGGACAGTCCAAAAACACTACAGGTCCTAGACTTCTAGCAGACCATGCAGATGAGTTATTGGAGCAGATGCCAGATGTATGGCCTCTGCCAGGCTCCTATGGCATTTCATTTGTCAGAAACATCAGAAAGGGAAGTCATACATTAAGTAAAGGGTATCTTTTATTGGACTTTTATCTTGGACAAACTTTCTTGCACCTGACCCTTACTTCTCTGAAAATTTATCTAGTTCCCTTTGTTTCTTGTATGACATTGTATGCTTATTGATCCAAGAATGTTGACAATCTCCACTTCTTTCCAATTCTATACTTTGACACTATTGAGAAAACTCAATTACTGGACTCTAAATGAATCCAAGAAATCAATACACAATGGTCTATGGTTTATCTGACCAAAATAGGGATTGGCCTTGGACTCAGGGTTGGAAACATTGGAAACATTCAGAACATCAGGTCAAACAGAGATACAAATAGATACACAGAAAACAACCCTTAATTCTGGACTGGCTATTTGCAGAACCATAGGTATATGGACAAACTTCCTTTCCCCACACTTCATTTCCAAAATGTGAAACAGTTACTAACCTATTCTTGGATTTTTCAGTTGCATCCTTCATTCCATAGTGATTTATTGTTATGGCATCAGACAAGAAATTACCATGTAGAAACTGTTCATGTCATAGTGTGGATATATGAGGAAGCCTCCATGGGTTATGAGGCCCCACTCCCTGATCTTTTCTGAGTCACCAGATATGATTTGAAAAGGCTTTGACAATGGTTGCATTTCTTTGGGTAAGTAACAGTCATTCATTTTAGCAGATCTTGTGTTGATGTTGTGAGAGAGTGGTCTGAAAAACATCACAGATGATCACATGAAAATATTCAGTTCTCACCTCAGAAACAGAGGAACATTGGGCTGGTAATTTGGGAGATGCAAGAGATTCATACACTTCTTTCTATGTTTCAAAAACTCTCTGAATTTTTGTAGAGTTATCTTCTGGTGGATTACTGGTCCATCTTCATCTTTGTTAGTGTCATCACCTTGGTATAAATTTATGTATTCCTCATCATCTTCACAAGTTCACTAGTAGAAACTCTTTATCTAGGCAATCATTGCTGAAAAATGCGAAGTCATCCAAACTATTCATCTCCAACCTTGTGATGTGGATGACAATCATGAAGAACCAGTACTGTGAAATTGCACAGTCATGCATAAGCCAGTTTGCAGGCTGAAACTGCAATTTCTTCTTAGGAGAAAGCCTCAGAGAGAGGATCCTCTGTATCTTCATCCTTTTTGCCTTCTGTCAATTGAGTGCAAATCAAAGCATCTAGAAGACAGTTAGTCATATATAGAGATCCACATGTCAATATTAAATACATACTTTGAACTATCACCTCTTGTGTCATGGTCAGGCAATACATCCATATATCCTTCAATCTAAATGAGAGGGAAGGTGTGAGTTCCCAGCCCCATACTACAACTGCACACCCATTCAAAATCGCATTTTTGATTGCTCTTTATAATTGTGCCAATCCTCACAATTCCTCCAGATTGTACTTGAGTTCCACCAGCATCATAGGCCCTTCTTTGTAAGCACAGTCCTGTGTCCTGGGCACATTTACCATTGCTTTAACAATTGTGCAATCCTTGAGGTATAATTGTTCAGTGATGTACAGGTTGAAGGGAAATTGAATATCTACTCACTCCTTGGCTGAACCAGGGAAATGGGTGATAACCCTGAGATTTTTCCACTCCAGCTCTTGGGTACTGGGAGGACATGATATCTTGTCAAGGAGTGACACCATGATAGATGAAACTATCATTTAGTTCAATCCCTTCAACACTCACAAACAATAAATGAGAGGCTGATGTTTTCTTCATTTGGCTTTGCACAAGCTCTCACTACTGATCCACCCACTATTCATTGGGTTATCTAAAATTTCATGGCCCTATGAAACCTCTGCCTTCCTCTTTCCTTTGTCTATCTATAAAATAGGACAAACATGAACCCATGGTCTGAAGTCAACATATACAATGCTTATCACTGCATTATGTGAGCTCTCTGGCTCTATATCAGGCTCTATATGTCTTTTTCCTGTTCTTTATTGACCTGGAACATATAAAGTTAAGCCTGGTTTCATAATGTAGATTTTCATCTCACCTTGGCCACAACATCTCTGTTATGAATGTATACCTGTTTCTGCATCATTCAAGCAGGAAGCTTTTGTGTAGGCCTTCTGTCTATTTCTGTTTATTTCTCCATGTACACCATTGGTGATGTGCTCTGCATGAATGGTATATTAGACAATGAAATACAAAATCTGCTCACTTACAGATGGTACATTATGTGATAGTCCAGCTTTCTTGTCCCCTGTTATTTGGAGAATGCAAGTTTTTGGTACCACAGGATTGTACCTTGCTCAAGTGTCCTGCATCAACAACAGCTTCTTGCAGCTTACAAGGATTAGAAACAAAGATAGGAGTGTTGCAGATGGATCATACCTGGTATATAGGTGCATCTTCTATTAGTGGTTGTATGGCATGCATCTTCATATCTGGTTTCACATTGTGTGTGTGATATGGTTGGTTGGATACATAGAATGCAACATAAAGAGACTAACTGTGAAAGGGGTGTTCATCCCAATAGCTTGCATCAAACAAGTAAATAACTTGTGGATGATTTCCTCAGAATCTTTGAGACTGAGCATCATCTCCACCTCTAGTTTATTTTTGTAATATTGATTGTGGTCCTCCTCAATATATTAGATATCTTTTTTGGCACAAGGGGTGGGAATCAGGTGATTCCCATGTATCTTGATGCTAAATGGGACACTCAAATTCCACTGTTTTCACCAGTGATCAGATTCACAGATTCAAATAGTTTGTGGATCTGCATGAATATCCTCTGGGAGAGCATGATTGGTAAATACAGGCATGACATCTTCATCAAAGACATATATGTAGACTCAAAATGGTAAGACAAAGCTAGGGAGGTGAGGATGAAATTGACAAAGGGTTGTGGGAGAGCTCTGTTCCTTGATGTGATGTATGCAAGACATGGTATTAGCTGAGCTCAAGTTGTGCCACCTTTTAGGGTAGTTGAATAGATCACATGATAACAATAGTTAAGCATGCACACACTGTACAGGTGGTGTGGATTGAACACATGTTGAACATGGCATTAGTCATAGTAGACAATATCAAACAATTATTGCAATGGTTGAACATGTTGAACATAGCCTTGGTTAAAGTGGACAATATTGAACAATGGTAGCATAATGGTTGAACATGCATTGCCATCAAACATAAAATAGTAGCTATTATGAGACCCATTCTGGATTTGATATCATTGAATAGCAAGAGTTTAGAGTTCAATATATTTTCAAAGTGTTACAGTTGCCATGTTTTGTCCATGTGTGCAAACAAACTACAATATAATCATAAACTCCATCATTATCAAATTCAGACTTCAGATCAAACACTATAAATACTATTGCACCTGAACCAGCCAAACAAGAACAATTCTTCCTCCACTCTAAAAGTGTATGCCATATGTTTCTTCCCTTACAACATCCCAAAGCTGAATGTAATTGCTAACCTTGTCACAACACAGCACATCCTGACCACTGAGGAACCCAACAACACCACCACCCTTGTTCTCATTGATGTCACTGACCATGTATATGAATTCCCTCCTGCATTCCTCAAACTTCTTCAGGAGTTTCTCTGGAGGAAAGATATACTGCAAGTTGTGCTTCAACACAAGGAAGAACTCAACATGACAGATGAGTTGGCAAATAACCTCAAGCTAGTTCTTGAATACATGGATCACATTTTCCAGCAGGCATACAACAAGTGGAAACAATCTAAGACCTCCAGGTTGCTGGAACATTATGTTACAATTGAATGCATAGTTGGACACCATGAGCCCATGATTTCAGATGCAAGAATGACCGATTGATAGAGTACACCAAGATCACAGAACCAGTAAGTTATGCCTTTTTTTTACTAACTAAAATTCTGATGCATATATAGTCTGGGACAATTACCAAGAAGGACTTGGGCCAATTTTAGGATCTGCTTGTGAATTTGTCCTTCCAGAAAACAGAAGGATGCTTGAGACAGCACAGTCACTATTAAAAGTGTTGAAGAGCACATATAACCTGCCTTTTGAAGATGACCCAGATTGTAAGTGTTGTATCTTTTAAATAATTGCAGGTTTCTGATGCGAATTAGTTGGCTACCTGTATATAGAACACCTCTGCCCAGATGAAAATGATGAACAAGGAGGTGATATAAGGATGAAAGGGAGGGGTGTAAGCTAGGGTGTACAATAACAATGTTGTTGTTGACACCCCATCTGGATCCATGGTGATCCATACAGAGGAAGAGGGCCAAAGCCATGCCTGACTTCCTCTAGGTTATGTTCAAGTTCACCTGGTGGTGATCAAGACTTCCACAAATTCTTCTTGTGAATTCAGATATGCAATGCATACCAGGGATAGTAATCCCCATGTGCCTGCTGCACTGCAATCATATGCAATGATTGAAGCTGTGATCAATGGCTGCAAGGTGTATACCATGATTGATACTAGTAGTACCAGTAATTTCATGAGTCCTGCATTTGTGAGGGTCATAAAGATGAGTGTGCAGCTGTTGGAACACCAGCTCATACTGCAGCTAGGCTATATTGGGAGCTACTCACAGATCTCCTATGGTGGGGTAAACCCACTAATGATTGGACAGTACTGATTGGAGGTATACTTTGATGTAGTGAATATCAATCGCTACAATTGTATACTAGGTATACTGTTCTTGCATGAACATCACATGCAAATGGACTTTGACATCCAAACCCTTGTGATTGGATATGAGCATGTGCCCTTCCTCAGTGAGTGGGAGCTTGCTATGGAGGAAAAAAGATGCCCTAGGATGTCTTCCTCTTCCAATTGACTCAGAAGGTCCATGAGGCAGACACCTTACAATGACCTTTTAAAGTGGAGGAGGGGAGAGAATGGGATAAAAAATGCAAGTCCAAAACTTACAGCAATAAAGACAAAAACACTAATGGAGGAAGACATTCCTCAACTGTAAAACCAATGGTTTTACAAATACGAACATTTACTTGGAGTTAAGAAGAAACTTCCTCCATTATGAGATGTGAATCACAGAATCCTGTTAGTCAATGAAGGCAAGCAGTATGCTTACCACTTGCCTTGTTGCCCAGATGCCCTGAAGCAACAGCTATCAGATAAAATCCGATTATACATAGACATGGAATGGTGGGTCATGAAGACTGTCCCACAAGCCATACCCATGTTATGTATTCCCAAAAAATCTGGGAAATTGTGGACAGTCATTGACTGCTGCAAAAGAAACAATAATACTATCAAGGATGTTATGCCTTTTCCAGATCAGGATCAGATCCAGATGGAAGTTGCACGAGTGAAATATTGCTTGAAAATAGATCTGTCAAATGCATATGAACAGGTCCATGAGGAGCCAGAAGACATCTGGAAGACAGCCTTCTCCACAATATATGTATGGCACCTTTTGGAGCCAAGTCATGCAACAGGAGGACTGTAACACCCCTGCTACATTCCAGCACCTAATGACTATGATCTTTTGGGATCACATAGGGCACTTTATCTACATATACTTAGACAATATAATCATCTATAGCAGCATGCTGGAGGAGCATGAACACCACCTCCAGATAACGTTCAGGACACTCAAATGTTCCGAGTTTTATCTTGAAAAGGAGAAATGTGAGCTTTATGGCAAAAAGCTCAATTGTCTCAGTCACGTAATTGACTGAAATGGAATCCATGCAGACTAAGACAAGATGTCTCAAATTTGGAGTTGGAGGACTCCAAGAACTCTTAATGAGATACAACATTTCATTGGTCTCATTGAATACCTGGCACAGTTCATGCCAGATGTATCAGCATTCATGATGCCTTTAACAAGCATTGAATGAAATGGTCACCCATTCAAGTGGAGAGAACTCCATGACTAATGCTTCCAGACCATAAAAGATATGGCCTGTAAATACCCAATTCTAAGGCCTATTGACCCTAGGAAGGATGAGCTGATTTGGCTCATCTATAATGCATCACTGTATGGAGTGGGCATAGTGTATGGACAAGTGTCCAATTGGTGGACCTATAGGCCTGCAGGATTTATGTTAAAAAAGCTGAGTGATGTCCAGCAAAATTATAGGACTTTTGAGCAAGAAACACATACTATAATCAAAGCTTTATTGAAGTGGGAAGACAAACTTCTCAGCTTCAAGTTCACAATCATTACAGATCATGAGATGTTAGGGTATTTGAATACCCAAAGAAAATTATCAAGCTGACAAGTTCACTGGCTTGATTATTTATCACAATTCAACATGAGCATAGCTTGTGCTAAAGGTTCAAAGAACTGAGTAGTGGACTTCTCTGTCCCACTACTACAAAAATGAAGAAAGTGATACCACCTTAGTTGAAAAGATTGATTGGGCCAATGCAGATATATGTTTGGATCCAAATGAAAATGATCTTTCCCATGATCGATGGATGGAATTGAAGAACTCAGCAATTGAAATTGTAGATGAGCCTTGTAAGAGTACTTGTCTAAAGGAAAAGTGAGATTGTCGCTTAGAAGAGGCTCAAGAGATGGCCTCAGCTGTGGAAAGGACAGTTATGGATCCTCCAAGTACAAATGCACAGAAGGACCCCACAATTCTCAAATCCACAAAGGCTACTAGAGCCACTCCAAAAACATATGGAAGTATGCCAGAATTCCTCAAAGCAATTCACAAGGGATATGCAAGTAAGTTGTTCTTTGCTAAAATAATAGACCAAGTAGGTCATCACCCACAATTTAGAGAAGAAGGGTCTTCTCTACACAGATAACCATGGTGAGGAGGTTTTATGCCTCTCACATGCAAAGTTTAAGGATGACAGTATTGTTGCCCTTGTGATTGATAGTGCACACAAGGTGCTGGGACATTTTGGGTCCCAACACACAGTGGATTATATCTGCAGATGGTACTGGTGGCCCAAACTCAGGTGAGAAGTAGATTGATTCTGTTGATCTTGTCTGACTTGTCAAGTAACAAAAACCAACAGACAGAGACTGCAAGGTCTCTTGCATAGTCTACTCATATCTGGGAGACCATGGGAATCAATTGCCATGGACTTTGTCAGTCTATTAACAGTTCCTTTGAGTGAAAGCTCAAGCCCTTCTCTGAAACAGACTGTTATGCTTGGCTTGGGTGGAGTCGAGTGTAGCCTCAAGGGTCAAGGGTTCAAGGTTGTCACTTGTCTCTGCAACAAGAACACTGCCTTTCACTGCAGTGAGATCAAAGGGGGTCAAGGGTTCGAGGAGCACCTCTCGTTTAGAGGAAGGTGCAAGTTCTCTGAAAAGAGCACAAGAGGGACGATGAAAGTTCGAGGTCAAGATTGAGGAGGTCTAACTTAGAGTACAGGGTTTGTACTCAAGGGTTTATATACTAGGTGGGATAAACAAAGGTAAACATAGGGTGAGTCATAAGTTGTAAGACGAATGAGTCATATCATGTGAGAAAGACAGAAGAATGAGTCATGAAGGAGTAAACCTGATGACAAGCAAGTGTGATGGAATCGGAGGGGTGAGTCATCAGGGAAAAGAAATGTGTCCGTGTACATGAATGTCCAGAAGAGGAATACAGGGAAAGAAATCGTAACATTACCCCTGTACTAGAGTTGAGGCTCCGATGAAGACACTTCAGTAATCATCCCTAGTGGGTGAACCAGTGATGTTGTCCCAGGCTGTCTGATCCCAGACATCCTCGTGATCCACTGGAGAAGGAGGGCAAGAGGAAGCACTACGACGGTGATTGTGATGAGGAGGTCTCCTTCCAGTGGTAATTCGAGTGGTTCGTCGACCACAGTGGGTGGATGAGGTAGAGGATTTCAAGGAAGTCAGTGGTGAGGACGGAGTAGGGGATGTTCTGGGGCTAAATGTAGTAGCTCCTCGAATGATGCATGGACAGTCTGCTTGGATATGGCCTGGGTGAGTACGAAGACAGAGAGGGCACTGATATTCTGGGCAGTCAACGCGACAATGTCCTAAACGCCTGCATGAAAAGCATGCTCTGGAATACCTTGGATCTTCCGGCCTCAGGAGGTGGTCTTGGATGCCTTCCCTTCTAACACGTTCCCTGGCCATGACAGCTCTGAAAATAGCATTTTCCTCAGCAGTCAGAGGGGCAGTCGAAGCTTCAGGTGTGGGGAAGTAGGAATAGAAGGAGGTACAGGTAGAGGAGGGGAAGGAGGTACAGAGGTTTCCAGTAAGCGTTGTTGAGAAGCAGCTAACTCCTGGAGGTATCGTCATAGATCTTCACAGAATTCATTATATCCCATCTGGAAAGCTAGTGTAGCGGCAGAACGACGGATAGCGGCCTGAATAGCCTGAGCACAAGTAACTCCACTGTTTGGCCAGCCCAGAGATCCTGGATCAATGATGGAGAGGAGTTTGTTCTGTCAGAGGATGAAGGTGAGAGTGGTGAATGGGGAGTCAAGGTCTATGTAGTGCTCGATGGGACTAGCTAGCCGAGGGTCATTGATGTATTCCAAGAGGGTGGTTTCGTAAGTCTGTGAGGGTTCAGTGACACGAAGCCGGTGGGCATAGATGAGGACGTCAATGGAGACTACGGCAGAAGGGTCCAAAGATCCAGTGGGCAGCAGTGCAGGGATATTGTCTTCGGTGGCAAGGGACATGTGCCAAACACGAGGTTGTGAGGGAGGAGGTGTAGGAGAGCTGGGAACTTCGGGAGTGGGAGCAACAAAGAACGAGGGTAGTTCAAGGTCGTTAGGGGAGTAAAGTTCAGGAGTGACAGCTGGGACATTGTAGATGTCTGCAACGCCCAGTGAGGGAGAAAGGACTAGAGTAGAGACAGTCACGAGGAGGGAGATGAAATGGAATCAGCTAGGGTATTAGAAGAAGCGGTGGAAGAAACAGAGGCAGGGCGAGAACGAGGATATTCAATAGCCATAGGTTTATCTTTTGCAAGTGCGGGTGCAAGCGGTAGGAGGGGAAGGAGCGTGAGAGGGGAAATCCGAAGGATGAAGTCTTTTATATTCATCTAAGGCAGACTTGGCATTTTTCAAGTTCCATTCTGGTTGCCAAGAATCTTCTTCAGCAGTGTATCCTTTCCATCGGATCAGATACTGGCGAGCCGTCAGCTTTCCATGATGTTGTAATATCTGCTCCACCTCCCACTCTTCTTCGCCATCAATCAATTGTGGAGGTGGAGCTGGGAAGTTCGGGCCATGAACGGTGTTTTCGTGATAGGGTGATAAGAGAGAAGCATGGAACACGGGGTGAATTTTCCATGTCTTAGGGAGGTGGAGTTGGTAAACAATCAGGGAAAGAACCTTTGTGACCTCGAAGGGTCCTTCTCTTTTGGGGGCAAACTTCGGGTTGACGATGGAACGTTTCAAGTTCCTGGCTTCTAGCCATACCTTGTCTCCCTTTACAAAGGGGACGAACTTTTGGCGAGTATGGGAAGCCATGACTTGTCAAGCTAGCTCATGTGCAGCCAGCGCTTCATCCCGAGTATTGGAGAGCTCTTTGAGACAGGACTCTACTGCGGGGATGTTGGTTTCCATGATTACTGTGGGAAGGGCATGAGGTTCATAGCTGAGCATGAGGAAAAATGGGGATTTGTTGGTAATGGAATGGGGGTGGTGGTTGTGTGTGAATTTGGTGTGGGAGATCATTTCGGACCATGATGTGGGGTTGTTCCCACAAAAGATCCTTAGATAGGTTTCCACTTCTTGCTTGACATGTTCAGTCTCTCCATCGGATTGGGGATGGTATGCCGTGGATAAGGAGAGGTCATAGTTTAGGAGTCATCCAAGCTTCCTGGCAAATGCAGATGTGAATTGTGGCCCCCGATCCGAGATGATTTTGTCATAGAGGCCAAAGCGTAGGTATACCTTGTGGAAAAAAAGGGTAGCGATCCCTTCAGCAGTGGCGGTCTTCTTGGTGGGGCAAAGAATTACCCCCTTCGTAAGCCCATGGTCGACCATGACCAACAGAGAGTCAAAACCGTTGGAAAGGGGGAGGTTGGTGATCAAATCACAGGATATTTGTTGAAAAGGGTGAGAGGATTTGGAGGGAATGGAAGTTAATGGGGGAACGGTAGGATGGGTATTGGCTTTGTTTTGTTGACAGGTGGAGCATCCTTTGACATATTTGCGCACATAAGTCGCAAGGCCGGGCCACCAGAATTTGGAAGATACCAACTGGCGAGTTTTAAGATAACCCGGGTGGCCGGCGGTGGAATGATCATGAGACCGTTCCAGGATGGAGTGTCGAAGGGTATCATTGGGAGGAACATAGACCCGTCCTTTGTAGGTGAGGACGCCACCATCATACTTCCAATCTACCATCTGATGATGGATGGCAGTGGGTAGGTCCAGGGAAAGGGCAAGGACTTTGGTTTTTATGAGAGGGTCGTCAGCGGAAGCAGAGGTGATGTGTTGGGTGAGGGTGGCGTCCACTAGATTTATGAAGAGCGATGGTGGTAGAAGGGTAACTCTTTCATTGTCAGAGATATCAGAAGAGGGAAACAAGTCAGGTCGCCGAGATAGAGCGTCAGGACCAGCGAGGAGTTTTCCAGGGACATGGATAATTTTTAGGTCAAAGTTGGCAAGATCAAGGAGCCATCTGGCTTGTCATCGGTTAAGGTTTTGGGGAGCGCAGAAATAGTGTAAGTTCTTATGATCAGTGAAGACTTGGACTGGGAATGGGGATCCATGAAGGTAGTGGCACCAGGTTTTGAGAGCACGAATGATTGCAAGGAGTTCGCAGTCATAGATGTCATAGTTCTGTTCTGTGGATGAAAAGGATGTAGACATATAGGAGCAGGGATGCCAATTGCCATTTGAGTCGGTTTGAAGGAGAATTGCTCCAGATGCAAACTTGGAGGTGTTGGTGGCGATTGCAAACAGTTTAGCAGGGTCAGGTAGTTGAAGGACAGGTTTTGACAGGAAGAGTTCTTTGAGAGATTCAAAAGATTGCTGACAGGTAGGGGTTCAAGACCAAGGATGATCCTTTTTGGTGAGGTTGATGAGGGGGCGAGCTATGGAGGAATAGTCCAGGATGAAACAGCGATAAAAGTTGGCAAATCCTAGAAACAACTGGACTTCCTTCGACTTGGTAGGAACAGGCCATTTTGCAATCCTATCTAGTTTCACTGGATCCATGGCGAGCTGTCTAGGTTGGATAATTATCCCGAGGTATTCTACTTCAGGGGTAGCAAACTGGCATTTTTCAAGTTTAAGATGTAGATCGAGCTCCATCATTCGCTCGAGTACCTGTTTGGTATGTTCTGTGTGGGTTTGTTTGTCAGGGGAGAAGATCAGGAGGTCATCCATATAGATGACTAGCCATCCTTCAGCGATCATGTTGCAAAATGAGTTGTTCATGAACCGTTGGAAGGTCGCCGGGAAATTGGTGAGTCCAAAGAACATCACTGTCGGTTCATAGAGCCCTTTGTGGGTGATAAAGGCGGCTTTCCATTGGTGACCATCTTTGATGCGGACATTGTTATATCCCCATCGGATGTTGAACTTGGTAAAGACTTTAGCATCTTTGAGTTTATCAACAAGATCGGAGATCAAGGGCAAGGGGTAAGCATCTCGAACAGTGTGTTCGTTCAGGTAGTGGTAGTCCTGGCAGGGGCGAAGTTTGCTGTCCTTCTTTTTGACAAAGAAGAAGGAGGAGGCTTGGGGGGAGTTCGATGGGTGGATCTTTCCTGCCTTAAGGTTTTCTTCTAAGAAGTCCTCGGTAGCCTTTCGTTCGTCAGGGGATAGAGGGCAGACTTTACTGATTTTTGGAATGAAGGTGTCATCCAGGTTTATCTCATGATCATAAGGTCGGAATGGAGGAATGTGATCTGCTGCTTCCTTAGTGAACACAGACTGGTACTTGGAGTATTCAGGTGGAAGGGTAGTCTTTGGTTTGGCTGCTTTAGCAGCCATGGCCAGTTCTGTGGTGGTGGTGAGGCAGGCAATGGTAGTGTTTGGAAGGAAGCGTGATCCACAACGGATGATCCAGTGGAGGGTACGGTTGTCTAGGGCTCTTTGAATATACTGTGGTTCGGTTTCCTTATCAAGGAAATCATAGAGTCATCCATCATAGACAGTGTCAATGTGATGGTGTCGGTAGGGAGGATCAGAGGAAGGTCTGAAGAATCTATCGTGTCATTGGGAATCTTCCATAAAGAGTTGATTAAGTTCTTTAGATTTGTCACAGGATTCTGAGATGGTGAGGGTTTGTCTTGCCCAATCTATGGTAGGGTTGGTGACACGAAGCCAGGGAAGTCCTAGAATGACATTTTCGCTTCCGCAGGACATGACATGGAAGATGGTTCATTGGGCAATTCCTTCAATCCCAGTGAATAGAGTGCAAGTGTACCTGATTCTGCCATTCTTGTTAGGGGTTTGGTCTACATTTCGAACAGGGATGGGGACATCAAGCTTCATCATGGAGAGTTTGTGCTTTCACACAAACTGCCAGTCTATGCAGTTAAGGTCTGCTCCACTGTCTATAAGAGCTCGGGTGTCAACAGTTTTCATTGTGTGCATGGGTTCCAGGAGTTGCAAGGCAATATGCATAGACTTCTTGGAACGAGATACAATTACAGGAGCACACATAACTGGGGAGGCTCGTGTTGTCTGAGGTCCCCGATTCAAAAACCCTGTTCAAGAGAAAAGCTGACTCTTTTTACAGAAGTCCCTTCCTCTTCATTGTCGTTGTCATCCTCCACATCTTTGAGACCGGGGGTAGAGTTGTCTTTGTCTTTGACTTGTTGGACCTTAGTGGGTTTCAAGGAGAAAGTAGGGCAGGCACTGCTAAGGTGTCCAGACTTCCTGCAATGGAAACAGAGTCCCTCCTTGCGGCATCACTCTCTCTCTTTGGCAGTGAGTTTGGAAACTTTTAATGCATCAACATCCATAGCATCAGGGTCCTTTTTGTACGCAGAAGGAGAGGTCTGCAGGTAGCTAGAGTGGGAGGGGTTCTTGTTTCGCCAGGTGATCTCTTCGCTGCGCTCCCATTGGGTTTGGAACGATACCACTTTCTTGTACCATTTGTCGATGGCAGAGGGGACGGTATCCATTTGAAGGATTCGTTTCATCAGGGGGGGGGGAATGCCTAAGGCATAGTAGTTGATCAAGACATTTTGATCAGCGATTCCGGCGATGGTGACTTGGTTCTAGAACCTAGCATTGTAGTTGGTAATGGAAGGGGTATAATTCCCTTTCTTATCCTTGGTCATTCAGGTAGTGGAAAGCCAAGCGACAGCATTTCCAATGGTGTCATGGTGTTTGAATGCCAGCTCAAATTTGGCAACGAATTTGGCAAAGGTTCCGAAGGTTTGCACAGTCAAGGCTCAGTCTCTGAAGGTATCAGCCCAGGTTTGGGCAGATCCCTTGGTCATATAGGACAGGGTGAAGGCGATCTTCTTCAGATCAGAGTTGTAGACGTCTTTATTGACTTCTACATAGAACTGCATGGAGCGAAGCCAGGGGATGGACTTGGAGTAATCTCCATCAAAGGAGTCAGGGATGTTGAGGTGAAGTTCAGTGGGTCTAGAGGTCATTGGGGAGGACTTAGACTTCAAAGGAGTAGCTGTAGTGGCGGTGGGAGCAGTTGCTGTGGCAATCATGGGAAGGGAAATGGAGGGTATCAATGGAGGAGGACGAGAGACTAATTGGGGAAAAGGGAGTGGGTCGTTGTTAGGGAAAGCAGTGGAGTAAAGGAGTCGGTCAGCGAGGGCTGCTACATGTTCTTGTTCAAGAAAGTCGGCGATAGGGTCGTCAGCTTCAGGGGTTTCAGAGGTGTCTTTGAAAAGACCAGAGAGTTCTTTCTCAGTTTCAGAGTCACTGAACATGGGAGTGGTACTTCGTCATTCCCAGCGTGGGTCAGAGGTGGACGAGAGGTGTTCAAGGAGTCGGTCAGAGGTGGACGAGAGGTGTTCAAGGAGTCGGTCAGTCGACAGCTGAGGTCATCTGACTGGAGGGGGCCTAGAGGACGAAATGGTTGTGACTTACACAAGGGTAATCGCGAAGGGCAAGTTAGACCTTTTGTTACACTTGGCTCGGGTGGAGTCGAGCATAGCCTCAAGGGTCAAGGGTTCAAGGAGCACCTCTCGTTTAGAGGAAGGTGCAAGTTCTCTGAAAAGAGCACAAGAGGGACGATGAAAGTTCAAGGTCAAGATTGAGAAGGTCTAACTTAGGGTATAGGGTCTGTACTCAAGGGTTTATATACTAGGTGGGATAAACAAAGGTAAACATAGGGTGAGTCATAAGTTGTAAGACGAATGAGTCATATCATGTGAGAAAGACGGAAGAATGAGTCATGAAGGAGTAAACCTGATGACAAGCAAGTGTGATGGAATTGGAGGGGTGAGTCATCAGGGAAAAGAAACGTGTCCATACGAATGTCCAGAAGAGAAATACAGGGAAAGAAATCGTAACACAGACCCAAGCAAAATTCTACCATCCTGCAGAGATCATTGGAGGTGTTTGCAGAAGCAGCTGTGCTCAAAAGCTAGCAAATAAAAATCAGGACTACTTCTGGACATTGGAAGAGAAAGCACACCAAAAACAACTGGAAGTGAAACTGAAACCACAGCTGGGATCAGAAGAGGAGGCAGAGGAGGTTGAGGTTGAAAATGTGCTCTCAACTCCCGAAATGGATACTAAAGAAGTCTCAGATATCCCAGAACTGCTTGAAGCCTTCTATAGTGTTCAGGATGACTTATAGGAATGGATCTTTGCTAAAATAGCCCATGGACCCTCTGGTGAAAATTTGCCTAACTTCATCAAAGAGGCCTATACATGACCAGATGCCAACTTGTGGAAGTCAGCTGTTGAGGAAGAATTGCTCAACCTCAATGCAAATCACATGTATGAAACAGTTCCATTATCAAAAGATGTCAAACCGATCACTTCCAAACCAGTATTCTGAATCAAGTATGATGAAAATGGAATGGTAGAACACTATAAAGTTAGGATTGTGGCATGAGGATTCACACAAAAGGAAGGAATAGACTATCAAAAAGTCTTTGCCCCAGTGGCAAACCTTGATTCTGTCTGAACCATCATTGCCCTCTCAGCCAAGCATAATCTGGAACTCAATCAGATGGGTCTCTACAGCATATCTAAATGGCAAACTTGAGGAAGAATTATACCTCCTACCTCTGGAAGGCATTCTGATTCAACCCAGGTATTGTTGGAAACTCTGAAGGTTGCTCTATGTGGTCTAAAGCAGGCTTGCCAAACATGGAACAAGACTTTGGACAAGAAGCTTGAAGAACTTGGATTCATAAACCTGGATGCGAAAACATGTCTATATGTTTTTCACAAAGAGGGCCAATATGCTTCCTTGTTGTCTATTTTGATGACCTCCTACTTGCCACCAGTTCCCAGTCATTTATGAACTTGGTAAAGGGAACTCTATCAGCAGCCTTTAAAATGCAGGACCTCAGAGAGGCAAAATCCATCTTAGGGTTGGAGATCTGATGTGATCAAAAACTGAGAACCATATGCCTAACACAATCCAAGTATGCAAAGACTGTCCTTCAAAGGACAGGGATGATGGATTCTAGTCCCATGTGGACACCAATGGTTCATAGTCTCTCCCTCTCTGCCACTGATCCAGTGGATGATATCAAAGTCATAGAAATGACAATAAATGGGAAAAGAGTTTCCTATCTCACAGTCATTGGTTCTCTGATGTACCTTATGCTCCAAACCCACCCAGATTTTGCCTATGCTGTCAGAACACTCAGCCATTTCAGCTTAGCACCAAAACAATGCCATTAGAAAGCTGAAAAATGAGTCCTCCACTATATACATGCAACCCCAGAAATGGAACTTTGGTATGACGGAAATAAAGTCACCATGGATATGGACTTCCATGGCTATTCCAATGCTGGATGGTCACAAAATCTGGACAATTCCCAGTCTGTCTCCAGATTCCTCTTCCTCAGCAACCAAGGAGCAATCTCTTGGTCAAGCAAACTACAAAGCATGGTTGCTTTGTCCACCACAGAGTCAGAATACATTGGACTCAGCAATGCTGGCCAACACCTTGCCTGGCTCAGAACATTCTTTAAGGAGATTGGGCATCCACAGACTGGACCTACCACACTTCATTGTGACAACCAGGCAGCAATCATACTCTCATGAGATCCACAGTTTCATGCCTGGACCAAACACATCCAAAGAAAATACCACTTCATTCAGGATGACCTTGTGGGCAAAGGAGAAGTGGTCATCTGATATGTTCCAACTGGAGACATGGTTGCAGACATCCTCACAAAACCACTCACACAAGAACAACATTGGAAATTCATACATGCAATGGCACTATGATTGCACTTGAGTGGGAGTGTCAAAATGTAACACTGTGTAGTTCTGATCCTTCTGATGTTTCTGGAATTCCCATGCAGCCACTTCCAACATCTCTGATGTTTTCATGCACAGCCACTTCTGAAATTTCCGAAGCATCTTCACTCTAGGAAGACCAGAAACATTGGGTCCTTGATATATTCTTATATATAGCATTTCTGAACATTCTAGAGTTTTACACAATCTCAACTCCACCCATATTTTTACCCTTATGTTACCTTCTTCTCACCTCAGTCATGTTTCACACCAGTAGGCAGTGACTGAGGTGAGATCTCAGTTGTTCTCTGCATTGTAACTCTAGCTAATGTACTGTAGTGGGTACACTTGCCCTTACTATAGGTAAATTCAGTCATGTTTCACACTAGTGGGCAGTGACTGAGTGGGCACACTTGCCCTTACTATAGTTTGACAGTGAGTTTCATTCCTGAGTAATTGATAACACCACCCTCATGTTTGTCTGTATAAGTATGAGCATAACTCTCACCATTGATGTTGTTGCCTTCATGTTTGTCTGTGTGTGTGTGTGTCACAGCTCTGTTCATGAGTGACTGAACACTGTTCTTACAAAGACAAGTAATGATACAAACACAGTCACATTCTGACACAATTAGCAACACTTCAGCAGGTTCCTGGTTTAAGCTATGCTCTGAGAATATTTTGCTTCTAATTACCCTATGATAATGTTTGCTACTATTTCAAAATCTTGCATCTTTATCTACATGATAACAGTTTTAACTAGTTCTATGATTACTATAACCTCTATGACAGCACTATCAAAGTACTGTCTACCTCACTATGGGTCACTATGGACACTATGGCACTGTCCAGTACTAGACAGTACTGAACAGTCACCTCAGGTTTTGCTGATGTTGGCAGTGGGATTTCCAAACACAGAGGGGATCTCTAATCTGAAAAGTAGGCTAACCCCTTAACCCCTTACAAACACAAGAGGCTTGAGGCAAAGAGATGGTGCATCAACATACCACCTATTGTTCTTACTTTTTTTATGCCACAATCTTGTTTTCTGTGCTGTTACTCCATCACTGCTGCCACCACCACCTTACACTGGACCTTATCCAAGCTAGTTCCTGGCAAAGCATGTTCTGCAGTCCAAACTATACCTTCCTATTTCTCCACCTTCTCTTTAGTGTTACTAATTGAAAACTGTAGATCTATACATATATGGAAGTCAAAAAGGAACAATCATCCATCCTTTAAAGCAGGTAAAGAAGGAGGAAGAGGTTGAGGTTGAAATACTGAAGTGGAGAAGAACAACAAAAAAACTGCCTGCCAAACCCATGATTAAGAGGGACCTAGAGCAACATAGCAGAATATCACCACATCCTCTCCACTGTGTCATCAATTACAAAGTAAGGAATTACTGACAAGGTAGACATACTAAAAATATGCTGATGGGAACAGAAGGGTGTGTTGGCACACATTTTGCTCCCTTCATACTTATCTATGGATTAATATTTCCACTAGCTTACTTAGAAGCAACCATTTGGTGGACAATTATTAGAATGAAGGATCAGTGCTTCATTAGCTAATATGTTCAGTTACAAGGTATAGAATATCTTCAGAGCATTCAGCCCAAGGTGGCAAAAATGGTCAACAGGGAACAAGTAAATTTATTTGGCATCCAACATAAAAAATAATTTATCTGACTCTCAATGGTTTATTTACAGCCAGTCAACCATTATATTACATGTATCATAGCAATTGAATTACATCTAAGTAGATGCAACATCATTTTCCAATACCTCACATGAGTGAATGATGGAAAATGTTGGGTGTGTAAAATACTGATGTCCCAAAACATAAGTCAGTATAAATGATTGCTACACATCAACTTACTTCTAGCTTATGCTAATAAAATTTTATTTATAATATGACTAATAAGTTCAAATGTATTGTACAATTATGATTTTATTTTTAAAGAATCAAAAACATAAATTATAACCTTTTAATGCTCAAAAAAGTTAGTCAATATTATCTTTTTTATTTAAATTCATATTGAGTATAATTACTATAGCTATTTCACAATTCACTTCACCTATATGTATATTTCAATAGATTAATGGTCATAATAATTATTGCAATTGCAGTAATTGCAGGGTATACAATTATCTTATATGATATTATCACAATCTAATTTGATGATGTCAATGAATCAGATCCATGCCTTAATAAATTTTGAGAAGAGCATATGAAATTGTGTGAGGAAAAGGTTGGAAGGCTTGAAGAAGCAAGATGATCTTATGTTATGGTGAAACTGCATCTATGTCCCTAGGGACCAAGACTTGCAGGACAGATGATCCACCTTCACGATGACTTTTAACTAGCAGAACATCCTGGGCACTATAAGACTATTGACTCATTCACCACACATACTGGTGGCCTAAACTCCAACACCATATGGCCTCATATGTTTGCATTAAAAGATACTAGAGAACTAATCCTAGTTAAGCTGGCTGTTCCCTTCTCTTCTAATCTTATACCAAACTGTAATTGGCAAATTATTTCAGCTAACCTCATCATGCAGCTACTGCAGAGCCAAGGTCTCAACACTATTGCTGTGGTAGTGGATCACCATTCTAAGATGATCCATGTTGTTCTAACCAATGGCAAGGTTACTTTTGAAGAAATGGCACACCTTTTTGTGACCATGGACCCCAATTCTCCTTAACCTTTATGTGCAACCTCAACCACTTGCTGGGCATATGGGCAAAGCTTTCCACCACCTTTCACCTTCAAACAGATGGCCAAATACAATGTGTCAACCAAGAAATTGAGCAGTACCTTCACCTCTTCACCAATTACCACCAATCTAACTGGTTGAAATGGCTTGTGCTTGCTAAATTTAGCTACAATGATAAACTCCACATCTCAACTGGTTATTCTCTTTTCTAACTCAATGATAGTTAGTATTTCTAGAAGGGCTTTGAACCTTAGGGACAGGTGAAAACAAAAAGTACAGAGGAATTCACCTTCTGATGAGGTCCATCTCAGAGGACACTAACTCTGCTCTAGGCAAGGCAGTGGCTACCATGAAGTGATTCTATAACTGCAAGCACTGTGCTGCCATGGACTACCCATCTTGAGCTCTTGTCTGGCTTGAAGCCCATAATATATACTCAGCTTGCCCCTCCAAAAAGCTAGATGATCACCAACTTGGATCATTTAAGGTCCTTGGAAAGGTTGGCCAATGTGCATATCAGTTTCAACTTTCTTCATTCCAGCACATTTACCCTGTTTTTCATACTATTTTCCTATGCTCTTACCATCCACCCACATTGCCACTCCAACAACAACAACCCCCACCACCTCCAGTTATCATCAGAGACCAAAATGGATGGGAAAACCTTGTGAGGAGAACTTGTGAGAACCTCACTCCCATTTAGAAGATGAATATGGGACAAACAATAAGTTCTTAGTTTATGTTCACTAACATGGCCAAGAAGCATGTGTCATTACAGAGACTTCTGACATTCTCTTTTTTTATGCTTATTAGTATTTCATCAATGAGGATTTTGACCTTAATAAGGGGTTATTGTCATAATTGGTCAATGGGTACTCCCACACCTCTGTTCTATTTTATCCTCCCTGCCTCAACTGTCCTGCTATCATTGTCATATTATATATACTGTCCACTTCCTTTCTTGTTCCTGACTTGTCCTCTTACTTAGCTTTCACATCCTTACAAATGTATGATGTACTCTATATATTGTTTGCCACTGCCTGCTGGATTAGGATACACTACAATTTCCCTCCATTTACCACACTATTACTTCAAATACAAGAGCGAACTATCTATTAACTAGTTATGGCAGAGTGCTTCTACTGTCTTCCCAACCTCACTGATCTAACCCCTTTGCCCCCCCACATTCTTGTACAGCTTGTCCAACTCAGCTATAGTCTTCTTCATTTTGGCCCATGACATGAGCACCTGGTTTTCAAGTTTGTTAAGCACCTTGGTGACCACATAATCCAGTTCACCCTCATCCTCCAAATCTTCAATTTTGCAGACATTATTTGGTGGATCAATGGATGGATGCCCCTGTAAACTACAGATCTTTATAGCAAATGATCTAATAGGTTAAGGAACTATGAGAAGTTAGTCCAGATGATAAATACATTTCTAGTCACACACTTGCAGTCTTCACCTTGTTTGTGGCAATATTTGTGCCCATGCTCACTCCTTTCTTCTTCCTTGGCCCATGAACATGTTCCTTGAACTTCTTGCAGGAATGTACATTTCTGGCAGGTCAGGCCACTTTCTTTTTGCTTGGGGTGGTGTGTCTTTATTGCCATTGCCATCAGCAATTGGTTGTACATGCTGAAGAGCAAATATGCTGGTCTATGTCAGTTTAGGACCAGCTTCCTCTTGGGTCCACAATCATGCCTACTATCCTCACATCTGACAAAATACCCACCACTTGTCATACTGGTGGCCTTCAAATGTGCCCATCTTCATGACAATTGGCAACATCCTATTATATTTAGTGATTTTACACTCATTTTGATCATTAATGGCTTATTGCTTCTCATTTTGCTTCCTACATTAGTAAACCATCCATTTTTGCACAGACTATACAGTGGTACAGAGTACTACAGACATGTACAGAGGTGCAGTAATTTACTAATGTAGTTGTTACCATTTGCTTTCCCATCCTTATTGTGCTTATATCCAAATTTCCCTGGCTTATTCTGACTTGTTCATCACTCTGTGCAGTGGCAGAGCCCTTATCTTATGCTTATTCAGCATTGTGGCTGATCTGTTTGCAAGTATTTGCTTGAAGTGCATATATAGAGCCTGTCATCTGCTGTGATTCCCTCCTTGGTTACTCACTGAGAAGCCCCTTGAGTTGACCCAACTAGTGGCTAGTCCACTTCCTAAATTCTCAGCTCTTAACATATCCAGTTGGATGTCAGGATGCAGATGACATCACATGCATAGTGTTCCATTACCTTTGTCTCTTGCATGGAATTCCAAATCTCATCTAAATTCCAGACCATGATATTGGCACAGTTATTTCACTTGATAATGGATAAGATAACCTCTAGGTTGAAGAAAGTGGCTGTAAATGACACTCCCTTTATCGATTCTTGCAGTGAAATTTGCAAATGCTTTATGCCTCTCACTGCATGTGTTGATAACCTGAAGAAGCAGCAGATGATTGTTACGATTACCAAAAATGCCTCTCCCATCACCCTTGCCATGTTATCTCAGTTTGGAGATCCTACCCCAGCTCCTTCATAAACCATGGGGTGACTCTTTGTGCAATAAAGAATCTCCGTGCCCAAGCCAATCCTTGGGCAGATCTCACTGCCTTTCAAAAAGCTACCAGGGCTCTCAAGCTTCTTGGTATCCATAGGCCATACTGGCATGACTGGAGATTCACTGAACCATTTCATTTCCTCATTAGTGAGATTCTTCACAGTGGGCAAAAGTTCTTTTTCAATCACCCACTGAACTGGTGCAAAAATGCAGGTGGTCAGGACACTCTTCATTACCATTTCATGAACTTGCATCAGTGCATAGTATGTCATATGGCACAGGTGACTGGCTGGGACCATTGTGACTTGGAAAGAATGATTGTCAATATATTGGATGGTGCTGGTGAAGTGATGGACAAGTTCATCCTTGGAATCCATGCCCTAGTAGAGGTTCATCTACCATGCACAGGATCCCATACACACTGATACCTCAATTGCTGCCATGAAAGCAGAGCAGATAACACAAGATCAGTGTTTTTGTTCCTTTGCTGACTGCATCAGCACAATTGATGGAACACACATCCAGGCATATGTTCTGTTTGAAGACCATGTACACATGCAAAATCAAAAAGGATTCTTATCACAGAACTGTTTGTTTGTCTGCAATTTTGACTTCTGCTTCACATACACACTGACAGATTGGAATGGTGCAACCAATAATGTGTCCCTCTGGAATGACATGCATACACATGATCTTCATGTCCCCCACAGTCATTATCTTAGTGATGCAGGGTTTGGGTCATCTGATGCCCTGTTGGTCCCCTATCATGGTGTGTGGTATCACTTGAAGGAGTGATGGCATGCAAACCTGCAGTATGAATTCACCTCAAGAGTCATGAACAAAAGGTACTCATTCAAAGCTTATTAGACCACATAATAAAAAGAAACTATTCAACTTGTAGCATATAGTACTATGGAATATCATCAAACACATCTTTGGGGTGTTGAAATGAAAATGGTGAATCCTCTTGCTCCCACCTGAGTATAACATGGATATTTAAAGCCATGTACCTGCCACCTTGTGTGCAATCCATAACTTCATACAGGATCTTGATCTGCAGCACTTTTTTGATCCAGAGTTTGATGCACTTCAGTTGGTGCAGGGGGGAGGACTAGAAGGTAATGAAGAACTTGGAGAGTTGGCAGAAGGGCCAGCAGATGCTGTGGAATTGCAGCAGGCAGCAGAAAGACATGATCAAATCACAGAAGAGATGTGATAGAACTATTGCCATCAGCTCCAGTAGCTTAGAATGTGACAGCAACCTCCCCTTGTATGCCATTTCAAATATTGGTTGCATAGATTTCCTTGAGCTGCTTTTGGACCCAGGATAAATGCAGCTTAGGTGTGAACACTAGAAAAAAAGGACAAAATGCTTGTGTGCTGGATTCTAGATTCTAGATGTAGTCAGTGATATCATTTATCTCATTAGAAGAAAGTGGAAGTTCAATAAGAGCAACAGAAGTGCAAGTGGTAGTGTCAGAATCAAGAGTGGAGGTAGTAGTAGTAGTAGTAGTAGTAGTAGCAGAAGTAGGCACAGTTACATTGGGGTCAGAGCTTCCTGGCAGACAGATAGCAAATAGAATTTGCTGTTGATCCTTCTTGAAAAGGTCTCAAAAGCAGTTGATAGCTTTTGGACTAACTTACTCACATCCACTTGAGCCTGGGCAGTTATCAAAAGTGGCCATGCACACTTGCAAGGGCTGTATTGTGAACCCACAGTGGATTCAACACCACTTGCACTAGTCTTGTGTTTCTGGTGGCTAACACTGGTAATATCAGATGCAACAGAGCTTCCAATCCTGGATGGTGCATGAAAAAAGGTGGAAGAAGGTAATGGCACAATGGCATTGGGGCTGCTCTGTTCTCTGAGTCTGGAAATGCTCTTAGGTAGAGCAGGTTGATCCAGATTAGCAGTTGACAAATTAATAGAGCTGGGGGTGCCCATAGATTGATGTGTGGCCAAGGAACCAGCAGAGGCCACCTTGAAAGGGCCAGCTGCCATATGTGATGTCAACAATCTACTTGCCATGGTACTCCATGGGCAAAAAACATGCCTTTCTTTTGACATTGATGGCATCAATGATTTCATATCCTTTTAGAAAGGAAACAGTGTGTTCACATATTTGTGGGCCCCTTTGTGTGACTGAATTGATCTGAATGTTAGTGTAAGAATATCATAAACTTGAGAGCATCAGCATTTGTATCATCAACTAGTGCACCTTTGTTGTCATTGTAGTGTACACCCAATGCATTCCAGATCTCATGCACAACAACAAACTCTTTGTTCAGCTTGTCAATACTGTTAGTTAAGTAGGAAAAAATGTGAATAAATTTAACTTACCCCCATCCACTTCATGGAGCAGCTTCCTGTGGTTTTTGCCACCATAACACCATCTTGACTAACAGGGAATTTCTTGTTGAGGTGTGCAGCTGCCTTTTGAAACATAGGAAGCCTGAAATTACTGTCAGTCATGGTGGTGTGTGATGATTTCTTTGTTACACTTGTTGCTTGGCTGAGTTTGGTAGGATTTATAATGCTGTTTGAGTGTAGGAATTGTCTTGAGGACTGAGAATGGGTTGATTGAGAAAATGTTCTAGAGTGTAAGCACATTGTGGACTTAGGAATGTGGCCTTGAAGAGGGGCACTGGATTACTTCTTCAGGTGTGGTACATGCATGCTGCTGCTGAGCCCAGTGATCTCTGGGGTCAGATGACCTATATAGCTGACCACTAAACTTTGAACTCAGCACCAACTAGATAGGGCCTTACTGACTAGGTCATGGATGCATTTAACCATGAGGAGAGTGTATGACTCTTCAAGCTCAACATCATTCTTCAGCTGTCACAACATACTGCCTTAGACACCATAATTAATACCAAGCACACATCAGTAAAATAATTGATCCTACACTCAAATTCATTCAAGCATAACCTGCCTGAAAGGGTGACCTCTATCCAAGGCCCATGCCTGTTTCAATCCCCACTCTCTTATCTCCTCATTTAGGGATATAGCACTTCATGTTACTGTTTAGCCTGACTATCCCACCCTATCAATGCAAGAGATGGAGACACTTTATGGACTCACTGATCTTTGACTTGCTATGTCATCTTATATCATTCAAGCATCATGAGATGACTCACTGTGTAGATGAGATATTCAAGAAGATGTATCAGCATAGAATAAATTCTACATCCAATTACATTCATTAGGTACCCTTTTGTCCCCCATGCTCAGCCTAGTCCTACTTACCCTTGCTCCACCTCTAGCCCTGTCCAATCATAGTATATCTTGAATAGAGTATTATTAAGCCACTAGGGCCATACTTGCACCAAATCATAGAATGCAGATTGCATACACTTTATAAACCAATATATGTCACTGGTCTGATTGAGCTCTTGTAGAAGAATTGAGAGTGTAGGTAATGGTGGGGTTGTTATTATAACTGGATCACCTTCAGGAAGTCAACATTGGCACATAAGAGGGAAGCTTACTGTTGTAAGTAGAAGCAGAGATCTTGAGCACAAAGCTGAACTCTCTATACATTTTCTTCCTCTATATGTGAAAATCAGATGAGGATTTGGTCCATCTTTTTTCCTAGATGACCAAGATTACATAGACATGTTGTTAGATTTGGTGATTTCACACTCATCCTAATCATTGATGGCTTAGTGCTTTTTATTTTGCTTCCTAGTTGTTACCATTTGATTCTCCATCTTCATTATGCTGATACCCAACTTTCCCCAGCTCATTCTGACTGTTTCATTGCTTTGTGTAGTGGCAGAGTCCCTACCTTATGCTTATTCAGCATTGTGGCTGATATGTTTACCGGTATTTACTTGAAGTACACATGGAGCCTGGGTTACTCACTATAGACATCAGTCCTAGCTCCCAGAAACTCCTAGAGCCAACCCAACAAGTGGCTAGTCCACTGCCTTAATCCTTAGCTCTCAATGGGCCCATTTTAGACTCAACCCAACAAGTGGCTAGGCCATCAACTTGATCAATGAGGTCACAGTCAAGGAGATCATGATGAATTGCTCTCATATGGGTCACTGGGGCATATGTAGGCAGTGTAGTCTTTTATCATCTGAGGAACATGGCTTTTTAAAATTTATTCACATGCTTTTGTCTGAGACTTGTAGGAACAATGCTTTCATATTAAATACTCTTTTTCAGAAGTTTAATCTTCCAATATACCACCATTTCATTTGTTTGAAGTGTAGTGCTTAATATTTTCTTTTCTTTTCTTTCCATTCCAATCTGTTAGTAGTGATATAAGCCTCTAATGGGCTCTAAATAAGGAGGGTGTAAGAGGATCAATAGTCCCCTATTTGTTTAACTAATGATAGCATGCACATGTTGTGTGTGCTTACATAATGGTTACCATAGTGCTATTTGACATAAAGTGTAGTATAAAAGGCAAGTAGATCTTATCCTTGTAGAAATTATTTCTACTTTTCTGAGCTAATCAAACACTATTCAGCTCCTACTTGACAGGTGCTTTCCACAGTGAATACAGTAACTGCTAAGGCATAACAGTAAATTTGATGATATATAGGCAGAAATTATACATGTACTAAGTGGTTTCATGCATGTTGTGAAAAGATAAAGTTGACTATGTTTCACCAACTTCTTCTGAAATGTGAAAAGGTCACTTTGAAGTTGATAAACATGATAGCAAGTGAGCTTGCAGAAACAGTGTTTGCTGAAAAGTGGAGCAGACATTTACACCTGATAGTGTTTGTATTGCTTTGTTAGCAACATATTCTTGGTCAGTGGTAATATGCTGCAAAACAGTCCTATATTTGGCATCAATCTGGGAGGGATCCAGAGGGTGGAAATCAGTTTTTGATTTTGCACCATTGAATAAGTGATTTGTTGTAGGAACTCTATGACCAAATTGACAAATGGCAAGGTGGATGATAAACTCTTTACAACTGATGCATTACATCGAAATCCATACATAGTAGTAACTTGATAACACTGACTATTTTGTTCATACCACTTGGACAGAGTGTCACCCTTGTGATTCTATTTTGAAGGAGATATCCAATATGGGAAGAGGTCTCATAGCATCCAAGCACAAATGTGACCCATATTAAAATAAAAGGGTCAGATTCAGTGTCACCTTTCTTGTCCTTGCATACCAAGTCAAGAAGTTGAAGTTTGCATATCCAAGTTTTATTTGATTTTGCATCTGAAATTGTGGTGGTCAAGTTGGGTGGAGCATAAATATTTGGCAAAAGGCCTGTGAATGCTATGCTTATAAAAAGGGCAAGGAAATGAACATATTTGCAGAGGTTGAAATTTGAGATCATCCATTTGTACATGTCCAGAATCAATGGTGGGGCTAAGTCACAAATGGCCTTACAAGTAAGATTGAATTTGAAAGGTGGAGTGGACTTGTGGATGATAGTATAGAATTTCTGGAGTCACACAGAAAGTGCACTCTGAACACCTTTTGGATTCTGCTTAATGAGCAATTCAGCAGATTTCTGAATGTTGGACTGTGTAACTTGATGAGATGAATTTGTAGGGAGTGTGGAAGTTACTGCATCATCAAGAAAGAGAGACAACCAAATGGTATGTTTGACCAGAGGAGAAGGTGCTTCTAAATGGTGCTTGTGATTTTCACACCATGGAACATGGTGTATCTTTAGTTCTTTGAATGCATCCACAAGAGCATTGGTGAGAAGGGCATCCAGCTATGCCTCATTATTCCAAGGTCCTTTGAAAATGGACTAGGCCTCTGAGACCACCACAATCATCAAAGAGTGGGAATTTTCACCTTGAATAAATGGTGGAAGGCAACAGTGATTAGAAGACATCAAATTTCATGTTTGAGATAGACTGTTTTTATTGTATACATTTTACTACATATCAATGATCACTACTACACCCAAAAAAAGACTGTGTATTCAGATTCACAAAGGGCAGCAGCCAAAAAAAACAGTGCAGGACATATGCAAGAAAAATAAAGAATGAGAACTGAGAGGGGGTTGAAATGTGGTGAAAGAAACAGAAGAACCAGTGAACAAACAATGAAAACTGAAAGGAAGGAATGTGGTAAAAGAGAAGGATGAACCAGTGAACAGCCTAGTGAAACTGAATTGAAGACACAGATGAGACAAATGATTTGCATAAGAATGGGCATTATGGTTTTTCAATATATAGTTGCAGAGCAGCAAGTTTAGTCCTTGTCAGTCTCCTTTTCCTTTTCTTTCCATATTTTCCTTAAAGGAGGTTGTTCACCACCACCATCTCCATCATTTTCCTGAATTCTTTACCCTTTTGAAATGTTGATGAAAGATGAATAAGGATTAGTCATTTGACTTAATTAGACCCACACATGGATTAGTGATGTCAAAAACAGATGTGAGAGGTGTTTCTTCATGATGCATAATGAAAACTTGTTGAGTGAAGAATATGCCAGTAGCATGTCTGCCCAAATTCCTATCTGTATCTCAATATTAAGTCCAAAATGTTCTTCAATCTTTAAAAGGCAACAACTCATTATAAGCATGTGGAAATTTCTGAAAAGTGGCTTGCAATGCATCCAGCAAGTGAAGTGCCATTTGAACTTATGAGTGTATTTTAGGAGAATGAGCAGGATCAGGGACTGAAATCCAAAATGATTCCTCTATGATGGAAGCACCAAATGTGATTTCATTTCAGTTGTATGGTGTAATGGATCTTGACATTTGCAACATAGATGTCAGAGAAGTGATGGCACATGCAATGCACAACACTGCAGAGAATTATTATTTGTCATAGTGAAGATTTCATCAACAAGTATGCATGCACCACAGAAGAGGATACTCCCTGGAAGATCATGAAGACTGCCCCAGTTATCTTTTAGGAGCCTTCCTGTATCTTTGCCAGGCTTTGAGGTTAACTGTCCAAGGCATGCTTCATATGCAGAACATGCTTACTGGGCTCTTTAGTACCATGACCAACACTTTTGAAAGCACATGCAGTTTATATTTCATGTGTTTGGTGTGTTGCAGAAGTGACAGATTTGTTGTTCTGTGGTTATGCTGATATCTCATCAAGATTTCATGCAGCATAAAGAAGCAATTTGAGCAATCATGCCTTCAGATCTTTTGAAGGCTAGCTAGCAAGGAAGAGAAAGCAAAGCAACCATATTAAATCCTGCCATTGCTTCTCTGTGATGTGATGTTAGTGCTATGTGTTTAAAAGTGATGGGCACTAATGAATCTCAAAAGAGTATGTGAGTTCAGCATTGAAAAGAACATCTTGTTTTGAATGGTTTTATAGGTATTCATTCACTAGTATGGGGAATGACAATTTTGAAGGTGCCTCCATTCCTTCAGATCACCATCAATCTGTCTGATAGTCATAACCTGATTGCATAAATGCTAACAGGTGCAGAAATTGATCTTGACCATTTTAACACAACTTCTGGACCAGATATCAGACTTGATTATGGAACATGTTGTTGAACATCCAGTTCAACATATTAGATAGTATTAGATAATATGATTATGTAGTAAATAATGTGAACTCAGCCATCTGAGTTTGAATAGAGTCTTTACCTTCAACCTTTGTGTTCTCAGCCTTGCAACAGCAAACCACAACACCACAGTGAGTCCTTCCAGTTCTCACACTCTGTGTTATGCTCTGCACAATATGTTATGAGCCCTGATCAGCACAGTGAGGAAGTGCCTTCATTGGCTGCATCCAAACTTGCTGCAGATTGGCTCTGCCAATCCAGTTCTTGCTGCTCTAAGCACAGGACAGGCAAGGTGTTGCACTTGACCGCATGTCCACTTCTTTGCTGCTTTAAGCACAAGACTTTGTGGCTGCCATTCCCTAAGGGGAGACTATGTTGGTGATAGTTTTGCATTCCAGACACATCCAACAATAAGGGACACCTTTTTCTCCTCTATTTTGTTGTTGACTGGTGCCACCTGGATCATGGATGTTCCTCATTCTCCTATCCCTGGATCTGATACTGGAAAGAGAAATGAGGATGGTACTAGCACAGGCAAAACTCATCCTGCCACCCAAGGTGATTTGTCCTGGTTCCATGAATGGGTGTTTGCCAACAACAAAGTATACAGCTCCCTCCTTTCTTATTTATCCACCTCTCTTCAAGCCAAGTTTCAGAATAACAAAGACACTATTGACTTGATCAATGCACTTAAAGGCAAATTCAACAAGCAGGATTCCCCCTAGGTTTTCTCAGATTTCAATGTGTGAGACTCAAGGCCAAGGATGTGGCAAAGGTAAAGTGAAGTTGAACTTCACTGAAGCAGATGACAATATATTCTTTGCATCTAATGCCTTCATCACCCACACAAATGGTCCCATTCCAACCATCAATTCTCATGCCCTCACCCACCAATCTGCTTAGGCATAGATGACCATACAGCTTTTCTACAAATTTCTTATGACTTCAACCTTGCACATCAGTTGGGCATTTAGCCCTTAGCAGAAACAATTTGCCACATTGCTGCCACTGCCTCTCTTCTTGATTCCATTGACTGGGCCCTAGGCCACCATTCCTTACCATCTCTCTCTGCAGTTGGTTCCATTGCCCTCTCCATTCCAGACTCTGCCCACACCATCCTTGTTAAGAGCTGAGGATTGAGGAAGTGGACTAGCCACTTGTTGGGTCAACTCAAGGGGCTTCTGGGTGCTAGGATTGATGTCCACAGTAAGTAACCAAGGTATATTAACAGAGGAATAAGGAGGTACAGACCTGATGTGTGAGTAACCAAAGGGGGAACCACAGTGGACAACAAGCTTTATGTATGCTTCATGTAAATACTGGTAAACAGATCAACCACAATGCTGAATAAGAGTAAGGTAGGAGCTCTAGAACTGCACAGAGCAATGAACAACTCAGAATGAGCTGGGAAATTTTGGATATACAGTGGCTCAAAAAAGTGTCCCAATGTTGGGCCATTTTGGACAAATGAGTTAATTGCCAGAGATAGGGTACAAATAAGAACAAACAATTGCAGGGTCAAAGATAGTACTTGCTCTTGGCATTCTAACACCGCTTAGATCATGTGATTTGGTTGTCGTGGCACTGAGGTATAGCCATTTTAAAATTACATGTCATTGGGACACTTATTTGAGCATCATCTGAGATCCAGATTTTTAGTATTTAGTGAGCCTTTCTTTGGCCTTATCATTGTCTCTATTTGCCCTGGCATGCTTTTTATCAATCTTTGATGTTTTTCAACCTCAATTTTACCCCACTCCACTATAATTCTCTTTCAAAGCCCCTATACTCCTCTTAATGGTCTTGGATAGCTGTTAAGCATTTTTTCCATATTTTGCAGAGATAGTTAATAGAGCTAAGGTTTGGAAACTTAGCTAGCCAATTCAAAAGCTTAATTCCATGAGAGTAAAGCCAGCCCTAAACCCTTTTAAAGGAGTACTTGAGGTCATTGTCCTACTAAAATGCAATGCTTGCCTTAGAAATCCTAGAACTCTTTATGCTAGAGAGCAGATTATCAAAATGAAGACATATTGCTCAGAATTTACTTTACCCTTCATTCCTATGAGAATCCCTAAATTATTTCAATATATACATTCCCAAAAGATCAAGGAATCTCCTACAAACTTCACTATCTACTAAACTCCTCTATTTTACAGAGGCTAACTTGCCACTTTCCAGTCATATTTCTATTTGTCTGACTTAATCCTGTTTATCTTGGTTTCATCTGACCAAATAACCATAATCTTTACTGCCACAGTCCAGTTTTTGCACATCAGAGTGAAAGTCAGCCCATGTTTTGTATGTTTGGTGATTACTATAGCTCTTAGTAAAGCAGACTTGAATGGTCCAGAAAGTGATATAGTAAGAAAGAGTGCAATTGATGAGATAAATAGCTTGAACAGCATTTTCAGCCTTTCTAGTGCTAATACTAGACACAATTTCTCTTCTATAAGTAAAAGAAAGCTTTGAAGGATGCCTTGGTTTGGTGTTTTTCTTATCTAGAAGAAATTCCTGGATGACTCTGGCCACAATAGACTTCCCTAGACTAGTTTAAGAATAAATTTTATAAATAGAGAGGCCAGATTCAGTGAAAAAGAGGATGTTGGCTTTAATAGGAGTAAAGATGGGTTTTATGGTAATAATAGCTGACTGAATAAAGTACATACACTTTATATAACTTAGATATACAGAAGTAACCAAGGTCAAGGCATAGCAACCATCAACAGCTATCAAATTCTTATGTTATGTACTAAATAATGAATGACAGCTTGATGCTCAAATATGTAAGTGTCCCAATGACATGCCATTTTAAAATGGCTGTATCTCAGTGCTATGACAACTGAATCACATGATCTAAGCATCATAATGATTCCAAGAGCAAGTACTATCTTCCATCCTGCAAGTGTTTGCCCTTGTTTGTACAATATCCCTGGCAATTAACTAGTTTGTCCAAAATGGCCCAACATTGGGACACTTTTTTGAGCCACTGTAGCACATAACACTATAATCAAGAGTAGGGTGATGCAAGCGCATCTGGCCAACAAGGCCAGAAGGGAGAGTGCAACTCTCCAAGTGGGAGATAGTGTGTATCTCTCCACTAAGGAATGTCATGGGTACCAGCAACCCACATGGGTAGTGGGTGTGGGTACCTCATGGGTGTGGGTGTGGGTCTGTACATTGACTATCCACACCCATACCCACACCCATGGTCATGGGTATTGATACCCACCATGGGTATGTCATTATGTATAACATGTGTCAAAGTCTAAGATAGCATTAGTAGATCACTCCACCTTTGTAGAGATTTGTATAGAGTCTGTACAACCCCTGTACCCTCTATACTAGTCTGTAGAAAGTCTGTACTACTCTATACCACTGTATAGTCTGTGCAAAATTAGATGGTTTACTGATATAGAGGCAGTAAGCCCAGTACTAAGGTAAAGTAAGCAGTATGTCTAAAGTGACAAAAGAAAGCTCAGAGGGTGCTACTAAAGTTAAATTCAACTAAGGTGAGAGGAAGAAGTTTGAAGGGTTAAATAATACATAGACATGTGCATGCTTAACTTCAGATGACCCTGAAGTGAAGTAGGCAAAACTAGGCATGTCATATTAGAAAACATGAATGGACAGTCCTACAAGATTGGAAGGAGTAGGAGCACCATCATGTTAAAACAACAATGCTACACTATATCATAAATGAGTATAAGAAGTCCAGAATAGTAAGAATGAGAAATAAGAAGGATAACACCAGAGTTAGTTCATACACAACTCCAGAATTGTGGGAGTCATTTGTATTTTTGTTCAAGTCTAGGATAAAGGCAGCAATGCCCAACCAAAGTAGGGTAAATACATGATACTGATCTAATGGAAAGAGACCTCATCTCAAACTGTGCTATCAAGTATAGTGCACAACTGAGGTGAGAAGAGAAAGTCAAAGGAACAAATAGTGTCAAAGACATGTGCTTGCTTAACTCCAGACAACTCTGGAGTGGAGTAGGTGAGAATAGGTGTGCTTAGAAAATGGTAAAGGTGCAGCAGTGTGTGTTTAGAGGAAGTAGGAGCACCACCAAGCAGTTGACATGATGTGAAACTGTCTATAATAAGATAGAGTGAGTCTGAACTAAGCATAATGAGAAGAAAGAGAGAGATGTCAGGAGTTGATCTGGCAGGAACTCTGAAGTTGACCAGAGTTCATACTTTGACAATTCTGACAGCATGTCTAATCAAATCATATAACAGTCCATTCTTTTTAGTCTAGATACATACCAGAATAAATAACCCATTGAGCTTTAGTTTGTCTTATGGTACATCATTGTCTGGTTAGTGCTTAGATTCAATGATACCCATAAATATACCCACAATGGGTGTATCCATGGGTTTTGTTTTTATAACCCACATGATGTACCCATACCCACACTGTGGCTGTGGGTATATTTGTGGGTATGGATGTGGGTACATGCTCAGATACCCCAGGGTATACCCACAATGTTCCCTACTCTCCACTAAAAACTTAACAATGCCAAAAGGACAAGCTAGCAGGCTTGTCCCTCAATATATAGGACCTATGAAGGTTCTAAGGAAAGATGAGTCCAGTGATATGTATACACTGGACTTGCCCAACAAACTGAAGGCTAGGCACCTTCATCCAATATTTCATGTTGGATTGTTGAGACAATATGAAGTGAACAACAATTTGTTGTTCCCTTGACAGGACACTCACACATTCTTCAATGTCAGTAAAACTGATGAAGAGTGGCTGGTGGATGAGATAATCATCCATCAATAGAAAAGGAACAATGTTGAGTTCCTTGTGAAGTGGAATTTGGGTGACACTACATAGGAGCTCAAGAAAAACTGTGAAAAGTTGGAGGCCCTTGATAGGTACCTTGAACTCCAAGGTGTGCGAAGCACACACCTATTGCATCAAAAGATGCAAGGCCGCAACATGGCCTTAGTGTCTGTTATGCTGGGCATACCATAAGAGATGTTCAACTCAACACTAGAGAGGTGGACACTCATGAAGAGGTACCACAGCATCTCTTCAAGCTAGTCAAGTGTAAACTGAGGACAGTGGACGAAGGATGATGACAAGGAAGCACACAGGACTTGAGAATCACTCAAGAACAGAGAATGGGTATGCAGAACCACATAGATTCAGTGTAAGGAGTAAGACTACAGGGCAACTGGTATATAAGTATTCCTATCATGAGAAAATGGAACACTATGGAATGCTATGGAATGTGGGAACACATCACTATTGTGAGAGAGATGGCTGTGGAGTTAATCATCCAATAAGAAAGCAAAGATAAGACTGGACAAAAGAAGAGACTATAGAGTTGAGTCATCTACCTTGGAATAGAAATGACTGCACAAGGGAGTCATCAGGAAGAGAAAGGTGAGGTGACAAGACAACAGTCTGAGACACTACTCAGGAGAAAGAGTAAGCCTGAGAAACAATGGTTAGAGTTATCATCCAGAGGAAGTGTTGATAGCCTCAAGAGAGAGTTGATGTAGTCAATAAGAAGTGGAAGAACTAAAGAGAACAATGAGAGAAACGAGTATAGAGGAGAAGAAGAAAAGAATTGTAACAGTGTCATGGAACATGACACTACATCCAAATCAAGTAACCCAAAGTGACAGACAAACCACCATGTGATTAAGATAAAAAAAGAAAAATAAAGAAAAATAAAGTTCCACAACCACAATTTCCATATTAGTATACAGATGAATAAAACAAAACACAGCCACCATAGATAGTTTAAAGTTGATCAATTTCCTTATTTAGTTCATTTCCTTTTTTATTACTTAATCATATGCTTTGATTTATATGGAGCCAGCCATCGAGGACCTTGCTGATAACATGGTGAGCCTCACTCAATGCAAGTTGTACATGGATCTTTGCAAGTGTATAATGAGGTACTGTGATGAGTGGAACAACCTCCATGCACAGCTCAACGCTGTGTGCTATAAAGATGAGAAGAGGTTATGAGGTACCACCATCATGTCCAGGGAGACCCTGTTGTAGGCAGGGGGAACCGATAGAAAAAGGGTGGTGCAAGCTAGGCTCATCCCAAGGGGTTCATATGTAGGTACTGTGATGAGAAGGGGTAGCTAGATGACACCTAGCACAAAGAGAAAGTAATCCAATGTAAAAAAACTGGATTGGAATGAACAGAGAACAACAAGTCTGGTCCAACAGAAACCGGATAGACAATGACAGAGAATACAGACAATGATGATGACGAGAGGAGAACAGACAATAGACAAAACCAAGAGTCAGAGAGATATCATTGCAATCGCACAGTACAAGGCTTTATAGTCTGGGTATTTCTCAGGACTTTCGAAGCAGGAAGATCTAAGAAAGAATACCTATCTACAGCCACAAATCCCAAGATGACCCATCAAAATTGAAGGAGAAGAGATATGTGTGATAGGAAAACAAGATCTAAGAAGACGAGAAGCAATAGCAAACAAAAAGAGATAGATGAAAAGTGTCTAACCCAGATACACCTTGGGCAGACTGTGTGGACTAACCAGATACTAATAGTCCAAACCAGACTCAACTTAAATCGACACAGATGGACATGGGACACAATGGAGGTCTTGAACAATGGGTGGACGATTCCTAGAATACCTGTAGAACATGCCCTACAAATGTAGAGAGCTGAAAGCTCCTACAATGTGACAAACTCAAGGAGTTGCATGTGGGCTATCACCTTGCCTCCAGAGACAAGCAGGATGAGGCTTGCCAGTTTGAGATGGCCTGTTCCCTGTCTCTCCAACAGTGTCTGCATGACAAGCAGACTGTAGGCACTAGCTTATCATTGTTGTTGGTCGCCAAGCCAACTCAGTCCAGGCCCTCAGAGTCCTCTTCTTCTTTGAGGGGGGGGGGATCTAGGAGGGTCCATTTACATTTAAACCTTCACTCAAGGAAAAAGAAAAAGCCCCTTCCATACCCAAGCAGCCACAAACTGCTCATGATGTTGTCATGGCCAACTCGTCATTTATCTTCCATTTCCCAATGGCCCTTGCACCTCTAACACTCAAGACAGCCAAAGGCACCATGTTCCCTGTTCTTAAGGGGAACAAAATACCTCATGGCCTTACCATCTTGGGTCTAGGACACAACTCAAAGGAGGGTAAAGATACCCTGTTTGTTCAGGTGAATGAGTACCTGTATGGATACCAAGGGGCTGTGCTCATAAAGGTGCAGCAACACATACAGACAAGGATCTACCCTCTAACCCCACCTAAAAGGTTCTATGAAAAGAGGACCAGGACAGACCAAGAGATCACAGGTCCCATCCATCTCTTCAACACCCCAGAGAGTGTTCATACTCTCTTTACAACCACACATGCAAAGGTTAAGGATGACAAGAGCAAGCATGCTCTTCAACAAAGCCAGGATCTTGTGGCTTTCCTTCATTTTTGGAGGAAGCACAAGAACCTTGAAGTCAGTGAGCTCATGCACACTACAATGACAGGATAGAGGGCCCCTGCATAGGCTCTAGAAAAGGCAAAGAAGAGGACACAAGCATACCAGGAGTGTGCTCAATCCACAAGCACCTTCCACAGCCACTGGTCCTCCTCCTCCCATCATCATTCAGGTGTTGCAACAACATCTGGTTATCACCAAGAATATCGTCAAGATGACGTCCTATGTTCCCATCATTTGACCCACAAGCTCAGACCCTGGGCCATCACACCAGTCCACACCCACATCCACACCTGTACCTGCACCTGTCCCTGCTGTACAGTGGGACAATACTCCCCACTCAACCCAATTAGGGCCAATAACTCTTGACAAGAAAAGGCCATACTTGCTGAGGGATCACCCCCCCTCTTAACACAACTATAGAGCATTGGAGCACATATATGTATTGAGTGGTACCAAGATGCCTGCCCGACTGACAAAACAAGGGAAGTCCTGCAAAGGATCTTCCCTAGAGCCATAGGACTCCCCACCATTCCCAACGACCTTGACTCGCCCTTGAGCATGCCACACATCCAACAAGTGCATGGTCTGCTGCTCCTGGAGAACTATGCTCCAGTGAAGAGAACCAGCTTTAATCATAAAGTCTGGTTGCACAGACTGGTCTGCTTATTTATGGTACCAGGGCAATACTGGCATCTCCTTGAGGAGGTGGATGTAATACCATCCTCTCCTCAGTGCATGTTGTGGCATGGGGCATTCACCCATAATGCAACTGTTGGCAAGATTGTGGCATACTTAGCCACAAATGGGATCCTTGCCCACCAAGCAGACAATGCATACACATGGGCATGACAGGCTGCCCACAAGATGTTAAACCATGTGGACAACAATGGAGATGACTCCAATACCATGGAGGTGTATGCCTCCATAAGGAACAACCTCAATAATGGGGTCAACAACCATGCATATACTTGCACTCTTGAGTACTACGAGAGGGAAGCAAAGCAAATGGGAGTCCACCCAGATGAGGTCATCACCCTCATGCCCCATGATAGTGCATGGCTTACACAAGTCAACTATGACAAACTGCATGATGCCATATCACACTATGGCTTAGAGAGGGTGTTGATGCACACTGCCCCTGACACATCTAGTAGCACCATCATCAGCAAAATCTGGAGTTGCTGTCCAGTACTGGACAGAACTGGATAGAACTCCATAGTGCCATAGTGCTCATAGTAAGGGTCCATGTAGACAGTACTATGATAGTACTATGATAGTCTATAGATGCATCATAGCTTGTCATAGTACTGCACAGTATTATTGTTATTGTATCAAGGAAATAAAATATTAAACCACTCTATATGTATACTACTAATGTCTATTTGTCTATTGTACATACCATTCTTTATATTAGATATAACCTAACTACACTTTACACTTGTTTAAATTCTACTCTTAACATTTTGACTAAGTCTGTATGCATTTGGGCTAATGCTAGTTTATATACACCATTATTACTTGACTTTCTCAAATACAATATATATTCTAAAAGAACACTTAAGATTCTTTTTCTAAAAGTACCAAATACACTCTAGAGGTCTTGACACAAATTTTGATTTAACCCTGGCAGACCTGTTGCAGAGACTTACCAAATATGGAAGGTTTAAAATTCCATATTTAGATATAAATCCCTGTCCAATTTTTCAAATCAATATTATATGATGGGGATCAATGATGTATCATAAATAAATCTATAGTGCTCATAGTAGTTTCATAGTGGTCATAGACTGTTGCAGTGTATTCATAGTACTCATAGTCTATCATAGTTGCTCATAGTATAAGCAAACTATGGACAGACTATGATAGACCATGACTACTATGACTACTATGAACTTTCTATGAGAATACTATGAACACTATGGATACTATGAGCTCTATGGTGAAACCCTGGTTTTGCTGATGATGGCCATCAATGAGGTCAATGAGGTCCTGGTCAAGGAGACCTTGGGTGAGGAGGGTGAGTTTCTCTTATACAGGTCACCAGGGTGCATGTAGGCAGTGCAGTCCTTTGTTGTCTGAGGAACATGGTTCCTCAAAATTATATACATATGCTTGATTCCAGACTTGCAGGAACTATGTTCCCTTATTGCATTTTTCTTTCCAGAAGTCTAATCTTCCAATATACCACCACTTCATCTTGTTCATAGTATAGTGGTTAATATATTTTCTGTTCATTTCTATTTCAATTGTGCTAATATGAGCCCCTAATGGGCTCTAATTGGGGAGGGTGTAAGGGGACTGATAGGGTCCCCCTATTCTACTTGACTACTGACAGTGTGCACATGTAGTGCACACTTACATAATGGTTACTGTAGTTAGCCATTTGACATCAAGTGTCAAATGACTGTAGTATAAAGGGTGAGTAGATCCCACCCTTGTAGGACAATCTTCTTACCCTATATCCTGTACCTGCTCACCATGTAATAAACATGGTTCACACTAGTTGTGTGACAAGAGCACCACAGGATACTAACCAAGGAGATAACACCCCTTACAGGGGTGCAGGAGTGTTTTGAGTAGCTTGGACTCTTGCAGCCATGGTGGAAGGACTGTTTGTCAGGGCTTGAAGTCTTGCAGAGTGACAAGGTATGCATGAGGCAGGCATTACTTTTTAAACTCAGCAACTTTGCCCTTTAGAAAATGTGCCCACCAACTTGGGATAATAGCCTGGTAATTCCTTACATGAGCACCACTATTGTGTGGCAAAGTAGGATTAGCATTGAGTATGCACTGTTGGGCTGAAGGCCCAATAGCAAGCTTTAGCTTGTGCACTCTACTGGTGCTCAACAGGCTTGATATCAACACATTGGCAGCTGACACATCTCAAAAGCATTCAAGTTGTCTTCCATTTGTATGATTATAGGAATTCAACTATTCATGTCACTCACACACTCCCAGCCCCCCTTCAAATTCTCTTTCCAGAGTGTCACCTTCCCATCACCACAGCTCACAGCAAGGATATTACCTGCAAGGCTCCAGGATACTCGCCAAACAACATCAGGGAATTTGCCTTGTGTCATAGACATATTCTGAGACACGGCCAACGATGGGTCAAGGATAGTCTTGACCCAAGGTGCAGTTGGCATGTCCTTTGTCCAAATAATGACAGACTTGTCCTGCAACCAAGCAAACCCGGATTACACCATATTCCACTCGAATCTCCTACAACTCACCTGTGACGCGGTGGCTATATAGTTCCTCGGCAAGCCAATATTCGGCGCCCAAGCTACGTCACGGACCCAATCCCCGTGCCCCTCTAAAGTCTCTTCTTCAACCCACGCCTGGGTGCCTTCACGGAAAGACCAGATCTTGACGAGATTGTCGCAGCCGGCACTGGCGAAGCGTTTGAAGGGCACAGGTGGAGCCAGCGCACTGGGCTGATGGGGATGGATGAGGGAGCCAGGATGGATAACAGGTGCCCAAGAAACAGCATTACAGCCAATGGCGTGTCCGTTGAATATATCAGCCACCCATTGACCATCATCTGGGAAAATTTAGTAGTCATAACCCTTCTTGAGACGGAAGGACAGACCTTTGAATGTGAGCACGGAGAGCTTCCCGTCTGAAGAGGCGCACGCCAAGATGGCACCTAGCTCGTGAGGTGCCCACGAAATAGAATTGACTTGCACGATGTCAGAGGGCCAGGCGAAATACGCTGCAAATAGAACACATACCAGAAGCGGTGTGCAACGTATGCTCCTTGATCTTTGTCCACGTCCCGGCAGAGGGACCTTGTGTTTGCTCTCTCCAGATGAGCACCTGCCCATCGTATGAACACGAAGCGAGGATGTTGCCAAACTTGGGGTGCGCCCACGCGACCTGCCAGACAGGCCCGGTGTGCCCTTTGAGAGTCTGTCCACCCGACTTGGACGGCTCGCCATCGACGACGTTGAAGACTTTAACAGTACGGTCCGAAGAACACGTAGCAAGTCGTTTCCCGTAGTAGTCGAGCTGGGCATCATGCTTGAAAGAAACATTATGATCACGACGAGAAAAATGACAGTGCACACACGATCATGTCCTCGTGCGCGGTTTCGATTGGGACCGCCTCAGAGATCGTCGCGCTGACCATTTCGTGTCCAGTCTGTAGTCGTGAAGGTTGATTGGTAGTATTTCATTAGCTAATCAAGCGTGACCGGAAATTGCCGGCAAGGAGATATCGCACACTGTCCTCGTCTCCGTCACCACCGTCGCCGACGACGAGCTCGACGAGTCCGGCGTCAACAATTCACTGTTGCTCATCGTTTCTGTCATCGTTTCTCGCTTTGCTTGCCATGTCCAGCAGCCGCGCGTCGTCGCTCACACCAACCCGATCCTGCTCTCCGCCAGTTCCACCTGCCACTGTGCAGCCGGACCACTTCTTTGGCGCAGAGGATGCACAACTACCGCCATCGCCAAACTCTGATGCCAGGCCATGGTTTGAGCCTGACGATGATCCGCTCGCACACCGTGGCATACCCGTATTCAAGCCCACCATGGACGAGTTTGCCGACTTTGAGGCTTACATGACAAAGATCGAGTGCTGGGGCCGCAATAGCGGCATCGTCAAGGTCATTCCGCCCAAGGAATGGTAAGTACATTCACCGCGACGCGTACCCTTCCTCATCCCTCCCAGGACCGACGCGCTGCCCTCAATCAAGGATCAGCTCTCCAAAGTCAAGATCAGAGCACCAATTGAACAGCTCATGCACGGCCTTGGCGGCCTCTTTCGCCAACAAAACGTCGAGAAGCGCAGGGTCATGAGCGTTCGCGAGTGGGCGGAGCTTTGCGCTAGAGATGAGTTTCGCACCCTTGGCGTAGAGGATGTCGGCCTCCATGCGCGGGGCACACGTGCTGGTGTCCGTTCTACGAGAACTGCCCGCGCAATCGCACCCAGCAATACAGTGGAATCTGTCGAACCCGAGGAACTGGTAAAGCAAGAACAGGGCGAATCATCTGCAAATATGCTTGTCGATGAGCCCAGTGGCGACTACATGTCCCCGCCTACGAGTGTAGGAAATCCCAATACTCCAACTGGACTTGCGTCGGCAAACACTCCTCCCGGTGATGACGCCGGTACTGGAGAAGATTGCAATGTGGATGCAGATCAAACAGAAGGAAAACAGAAACAGAAAGGCAAACGATCGCAGACCCGTGAAGTGCGTGAAGCTAATCTCGCAGAGCGCGCTGCAAAGGACGCAGCATTTCTAGAAGTATTTGATCCTAACAAGGACTGGTTGCCTCCAGGGACCACCCCTGAGGACTATACAACCGAATTTTGTCAGAAACTCGAGCGTCAGTACTGGAGAAATTGTGGTTTTGGACGCCCTGCTTGGTACGGTGCTGATACGCAAGGTACGCTCCGATTAACGCAATTCAATGCAAGACTGAAGTTTCGTTTGCCAAGGTTCCCTGTATTCCGACGAGACCAAAATATGGAATGTCGCGCATCTTCCGTCCTTCCTTTCACGTCTTTTGCCCTCTTCTTCGAAAGGTCTCCCCGGTGTCAATCTACCTTACCTATACTTTGGGATGTGGAGAGCTACATTCGCTTGGCATGTCGAAGACATGGATCTCTTCAGCATCAATTACATCCATTTTGGTGCCCCAAAATTCTGGTATGCGGTGCCTCAGGGACGAGCTGCCGCTCTTGAGGCAACGATGAAGGGTGTGTCTTTGATGCTTTTCATGTGTTAGGTCTGTTTCTAACACTGGCGAGATAGGTTATTTCCCAAAAGATACGTCTGAGTGTCCACAATTCTTGCGGCACAAATCCTTCCTTGCATCACCGACGCTGCTGGCCCAGTCTTCCTGCAGACCAAACTTCCTTGTTCAGCGGGAGCATGAATTCGTTATTACCTATCCGCGGGGTTACCATGCCGGATTCAATCTGGGGTTCAACTGCGCAGAGAGTGTCAACTTCGCTTTGGAAAGCTGGCTCGAACTTGGTCGCAGGGCAAAGGCATGCCAATGCGTACCTGATAGGTATTGACCTTCTCCCTACCTTCGATGATTTCCGGTCTAACAAGGCATTAGCGTTCGGATAGACGTTGATCAGCTTCTGCGCGACCGCGAGGCCGAAAGGCTCCATCCTCCTGTTGAGCAGCCGACATCTTTGAAAAGAAAAGCTGTAGGAACTAATACATCGAAGCGAAAGCGACCAAAGCTGACAACCGACCCTTCATCCACTGGTTCTGCCCCACCTTCCAAAGTCTTCATCACACTCAAACTTGGGCCAAAACCTGTAGAACCGGACCCATTTCCCTGTTGCTTATGTGTGTCTATGTCGCGCGACGGTCTTTTGCGTGTTCAAGATCCACCCAAGGGGAAGAGGGACCTTCCTGAATCACTATCGTCTATCGATTCATCTGGCTGGATGGCACACGAGGAGTGCGCAAAGGTGGTACCAGAGACATGGGTTGATGTAGTAGAACTTCCAAACTCTCTCCCTGATGGCTCGCATGTTCAAGAGTCAAGAGTGTTTGGGGTGGATGCGATCGTCAAAGACAGATGGAACTTGGTACGGCACATCTCTCGTATGTCGGGATGACCGCAATGACCGCTTTCAGAAATGTTCCGCTTGCAACAAAGGGCGACAAAAAGCACATGGAGCCCCCATCCAGTGTACCAAGGGGAAGTGTACCAAATCATTCCACGTGTCCTGTGCAAGAGAAGGACTTAACGGTGTCTCTTATACCGTGCAACGAGAGGTCGAGAAGGAAGTCATTCTAATCGACATGCCCTCTCATATACCTTACCCATCTGGGCCTCCCCCGCCGGGGCTCGCGCACGATGAGTTTGCGACACAACTTGCGCAGCCAAACGCAGAAGTCGAACCTCGCGTTTTGAAAACAATCAAGAAGAATGAGGTCCAACTACTGTGCAATCAACACAATCCGGTGAGTATCTAGAAACTCGGTTTTATTCTTTCAGGCTGATGGTTGTTTCTAGGCTGTCGCGGCCGCAAAGAAAGCAAACAAGCAGCACAAGATCCGCAATGAGCTTCTAGCGCTTCCGGTGATGTCCAGAATCAAGATCCGTGTCAGTGCTGGTGTTTTCGAGGTCTCACTCCTCCGCGTTATTGAGGAGAACAAATCCATCGAGGTACTCTGGGACAGGGGTACTAGACGAGAGTTTAAGTGGGGCAGTGTCGTATTCGGTCAGACTGATGGTCAGACTGTGATGCAAAAGCCATCTGAGCCCGCTCCTGAACGTGAGCCCCATTGTTCGCCATCATGCATGATATCTGATATTTCTTCGCGTGTCCTCTGTACAGCGGCGCCTCAGCAGAGCAACCCAACGCCAACACTTCATGTTGCAACGTTTCCATCCGGTGCATCGTCTCCCTCTGGCTCTTCGACCGCGGCGTCCACACCACCATCTGGGTCACTATACATGGGCCCTTACCATTACCAACCTCCTCCGTCGATGTATGCGACTGGGTCCTGGCCGTATCAAATGTGCCAAGCGTCAGCCGCACATCCCTACTCGGTAGCATACACTTACCCCGGGTATTATCCTACGACAATGCCAACCCCTTGTGGACAGACCGGGGAGTTTTTGGACGCACAGGGCACGTACTGGCAGTCATATACTGGTCCAAGTACTGATGGTTATGCCACAGGGGCTTCTAGTTGATCACATCCGATGCGGTCATGACTAAAGTGTTTAATTGTTGAGCTTTTCACTGTTTCATGAACTTTTTTTATGGCTACGTATCTAAATGTTCTTGCTCCTCTGTAAACTACGATTCGTTACTTAGTTGGTTAGAAAGCTAATAGGATGACATTAGTCACGTGTATCTGCTTATGAGCGCGTCGAGTCGCGCTAATTTGACACTGCTAGCAACTTGTAGAGCCCCATTATGTGGTTGCTGACAGGACCATTCGACTGCACCGGAAATGATGCTACGACTACAAGTGAGTTTATTTGACGACTGGTACACCCTGTTTGACGGCTTGGATAGAGACCAAGTTGCTCAAGACTGGTACCAAGGTTACCCTTGGCCGTAAGGACAGACCGCTGGTGGTGAACAACAAGAAGATATCTCGCGACCACTGCGAGTTCATCGTTGGTTCATGCGCACAGAACGATGTGGTGCGTGCCAAAATTCGATTTAAGAGGTGACCCCTACCTGACGGCGTCTCCAGTCTAACCCATCTTTTGTGCCGAGGTTGCAGATACACAACGCCAAAGATAAGGCTATGTTCATAGACCGTGATGGCCAAGCTCAGATCGTGAACCCGTTGTCTTCAAGCGAACTCAAGTCCGGAGATAAGGTTAATATAGTGGCGGGAATATCTATCGAGTGTGTGGTCTCTCTGCTGGGCAAGTGTTCTTTCTCTGACGCAAGAGTTAGAGTACAGTGGCGGCGTGTTACATGTTTTTTTCCACTGGCGCGATCTGTGCCACCAATATCAAACGAAGACTGCGCTGCGTTGGGTGTGTCCTCCACATCTCCATTATGATGGTCGAAGTTTAATAGTGATTTTAGGCATAAGCCTGGTAACCTCGCAAAACTCGCTCGCGACACACCATTTCACTCCCAAATACGAGCTATCCGTTCCATTGGCTACCTCTCTTCTCTCGGCCACGCAGCTCGTGAGAGTGGAGTGGCTGCAAGAGTTAGTTCGTCTGGGAACCACCCCTGACGAGAGTCACCCTTTTAAACAAGCACCTTTAGAACAGACCTTTGTCCCTCTTCCCGAAAGCAAGTACAGACCCATCTTTTCGCCCTCGCTGCCACCCGCGCTCAAGTCGTTCAAGTTTTGGGAGCCAAATGAAGAACGACTTCACCTCCTAAAGGGGTATCGATTCGTGTTACTGAGCGATGGTGGGGGTCAGGTCGATGACGATATGAGGGAGCTGATCAATCGCGGTGATGGTGAATATGAATGTTTTCCCTTGACGAACGGGGACGCCAAGTGGCGACAGTTGTTGGGCAAGGCCAAGAGAAAGGTGGATGAGTTTGGACTGAAAGTCGTCATTGTCGCACGCGAGCAGGCCGTGCGGGTCACCGTCGGTGAGGACAAGTGGCGGGAAATGAGTGCCGAGGCTCAGAGGTAAGTGTCTCGTTTGACGTGTATTTGGACACTCATTCGGGAGTACAGCCTCTTGTTGCCAGTCACCAAAGTGGACACGTTGCTGAATGCGGTGATTAACACGGATACTTCATTTATACATGAAGGGACATCCAGTCAAGGTGAATCACTCTGCGTGGTGCTGATCTCAGTTTCTGACGCCCATACCAGCCGGTGCGCCTGAAGAGAGCTCCCCTCTCCCAGACTTTATCCCGAATACCCATCCCGATGAACCGTCAATCCCTGCCGATCCTGCGCCAGAGAAGGCTTCGGAAAGGTCGAACGATGTTGGTCGCAGTAAATCACCTTCACCTCCACCTATGCTCTTTGGCTTGCCTATTCCTCCTCCGCCAAACAAGGTATGCAAATACGCTTTTACATGGCTGTCGGATCTGATCTCTGCTAGAATCTTCTCCGTCGCGTGAAGCCCCGGTCGACAACGGCTGCTATATCCGATGCCAAAGATGAGAGTCAGACAGCAGACCTAGGATGCACATTTCCTCCAGTAAGTCGGGTCCATGACCATTAAAGAAAGAGGAATAAAGCATGCTGTTAGATCCTTGAAACGAAACCTTCGGCGAAACTAAAACGACGTGCACCTACGCCAGTTCCCCCGGCCGAAGAGCTTTCTGCTGTAATCGAACGGAACGAAGAACCACCACATAAAAAGTTCAAAGCACTTTTCGATGCGACTGCCCCGGAAGCGATGGATGTCGATCAGCCGAGCCTGCGAGACGTGTACGACGCTGCGGTGGGGAGATCTACTGGTTTGACTCAGGACGGGAGTGATACTCAGAGCGACTCACGACTGTCATATTCCCAAGTAGCTCCCCCTCTACGTATGCTCGAGGTAGTGGCCGAAGAAGAGGAAGAGGACTGCGGACATACGCAGGCCAGGAGTGCACGTCGTGAGTCCCCCGAGCAGCAAGTACGGCAAGCGCGTGTGGAGGTGACGCAGGGCTCGGGTGTAAAGCCTAAATCAACGTCAAAGACAAAACCTCCATCTGAAAGGCCTCATCAAATGGACACCGATCCAGCGTTTTTAACTGCCATTGCGTCGAAGAAGAAAAAGAAGATGGGCGAGGATAATTTTGATCGCGAGTTCAACAAGCTTCGGATCTCAAAGCCGGATATCCACCATGAAGAAGAGGTGCAGGCGTGGGAGGTGCTCGGAGACTTTGACATTGAATCGCGGAATGTGCGGGGGAATTTTATGGTGATTATGGACCTCGAGGTCTTTCGCCCAAACCGAGGGGATGCGAGTATTGTGAGGCGTAGTTATGATGGGGTACCGAATTTCAAAAAGTTTAAAAAGGTGTGTGCTCTCGAAGGTTGTTGTCGTTTCTGAGCTTTTTGTTCAGACACCCACACATTCATCTCGCGTGCTTGTTGAACTTGTGGGTGGAGGTGAACAGGATTACGGTGTGGGCTCAGGTATGTGCTTTGAATGTGCTTTTCTCTGTGCATAGCGTTCCTTATCGCATGACAGGTTATTGGAAGGATGGCGCTAGCCAAAAAGATCAAGCAAGTCTTCCCCTTACCCAAACCACATTGGATACTCAGAAGCGGAGTGCCCCGACGATCTTGGAGTTGGACGGCGCTGAGAGTGATGTACCAGCCCCGAAACCGGCCAAGAAGACTCGTAAAGCCCCGAGATCCAAGACGACAACGGCTGACAAGTTATTTTTGAATTCGGACGAAGAAGACGATGGCCTCGAAATGGAACAACAAACTAGAGAGAGATCGCGTCCGGGCAAGGCGGACGTTGCACCCGCCCTGGCTACAAGAGGGAGTAAACGGCGACATATCATTGTAGATGATGACTCGGATGACGGTGTTGCCTTCAAAGGCTTTGGCAAAAAGCGGAGAACATGACAGAGTAGCATCACATTTATCAGTAATCTACACTGTATGATCCTCGCTATGGGGATTTCGATGCTAACTTGTCATGTATGGAAAAGCCCAGTACACGCTGTGTTTTTGCGGCGACCCGACCACCCGTTTGTCTATGACACGTGAGTTATGCATCCTCGAACTTGGAGAAAGTAAGACGTACCGTTGTTCTTGGCAGACAAAGCTCTCTGGGGCACCTTCCCAATCGTCAAGGACGTTAGTCATATTTCCCTGTAGCTCGTCGTCCTCCCCCGTTCCAAAAAGGTCCAAGGCGAGTTGCGTGTGGCTAACGCCCGCATATGTCGTAACGCATCGCGGATTGACCAAAATGCGTGCAGGCGTATACGCCGAATTGGGCACGGTAAATTTCATCGCTGGTAGCTCCTCGAGGGAAATCTCCTCATCCGGCACGGCATCAAAGTCTGATCCCGCATTCGCATCCGTGTCCGGTATCTGCCGGCGGCGTTTGGCTTCGTGCGGGGGTCTGTAGCGAAAGGCGTCGGCACCGTCGTCATCTTGAACGCTCTCGCGTGCCTTGGTGACCCACAGGTCTCTGCAGAACCACGCCTGTGTGCTGTCGAGACAGGGTGCATCATCGGCGCGTTGGGGCGGGGTGTCTGAGATAGACGCGTTGTGGAAGTCGAGACCGTGGCGATATTTGAGGCCTTTGTAATAGGACTGGGTGGGATCAACGACGTGCGTGCCGGCCTCGCAACAAAACGCTTGAAAGGGGAGGTGTTGTGTGTAGCGCGTCGCACCGTTCTTGTCTCGTGGGGGGACGGCGTCGAGTTTGGACGACGATTTGGATTGTCGGAATTGATCACCGCGAATGTCGCGCGTGCGCCACCTTGAGGGGGTGATAAGTACGTATAGACACGGAGGTTGAGCGGGACTTGCCTGTCGGAGAAAATGAATTGGCCATTGGATTCGGCCCAGTCCATGCCGCACACCATGGCGGCTTCGTTGGCGATGCTGACCCGGAGGGTTTCGAGGATGTCATTGGGGCAGGTGAACCCTTTGAGCCAAATTACCCGGCTGAACGATATTTGTCGTCTGTGATGTAATTCTAGCAGTGGTTCCAATGCAAGATTTCGCATGTATGCTTCTTCCGCAGGATAGTACGCAGCTGTGGAGTCTGCGGTCATGGGCGGGACGCGATGAATTCTAAATGGTACGCCGAGAAGGGTCAATACTGCTTCGCAGAGATCTGTGAGGGTGGGGGTAGAATCGGTGGAACCATAATCCAACATTGAGACAAACAGATTGGAGGTGCCGAGACGTCTTGCGAGTTGAATGATGACGGCGAGTTGGTCGACGAGAAAGTGGTCTGCAGAGTGAATGGCGAGTGCGATGTAGTACAGTTGGTCGTCCTTTGCGAGATCGTCATAGGCGTCTTCGTCGAGGTTCTTGTTCTGTCCAAAGGGACGGATGAGCGTAGGACAATAGGCTGCGACCCAGCCATTGAGCGAGAGCAGCTCTTCTACGGCGCTGAGGACGCGCTGGGTATCGACCTGGCTGGTCTCCTTTGCGGTGATGCTAGACAACTGTCCATGAGCTGTCGAAAACGCAACTGAAAGGCTCACAAGGGCAACTGGAACTGTTCCCAAAAGTAAGTCGCGCCAGTGGATATGAGGTCGTCGACGATGTCAGGTCTGTCGTCTCTGCCCAACCTGCGCTGGAGGGACTTGTACTTTTGCACGTTGAGCTTGGTCTTTTGTCCTGTGACGCGCTCGATGACATTGTAGCCCTTGTACTCCACTATGGGGGCTCTTTCCAACGAGGAGAAGAACAAGAAGAAACCTGAAAGCAGCAGCGCGAACACAAATGCCCTTGCAAATGTGTTTCTTCTGAGTGTGATCGCCATCCAAGTTCAAGTCTCACGCTGTCCATGCGTCGCTATTTCTTTCGGGCCATCCTCACTCGTCGATTGCCATCAACCAGAATGGCTCAGTCGACAGCGGACGGGCCGTCCAAGAACTCGGGCAAGTCCATCGCTGGCTGCGCGTCTTCTCAGCTGACCATGAATCAGCCAAGAAAGAGGCAAAGAGACTCGAAAAAGAGGCCAAGCTAGCTGCAAAGCAAGTTAAACAAGTCGCATCCACCGGGGAGAAGAAAGCCAAGGCGGACAAGGAAAAGAAGGCAGAAGAGCCAGCGTTCGTCAACACGACACCAAGGGGCGAAAAGAAGGGTGCGCCTTTCGCACTCGTCCTACCCGTTGATCTCCAATAGCTCGTAGATGTGTCCCTGCCGATGGCACCTGGATACAACCCACAGGCCGTCGAAGCTGCTTGGTACGATTGGTGGGAAGCGCAAGGCTTCTTCAAACCACAAACTGCTCCAGATGCTCAGGGCTCTTTTGTTATCCCTTTGCCTCCCCCGAACGTGACCGGTAGCCTCCACATCGGACACGCGCTTACAGTAGCTATCCAGGACTCGTTGATACGTTGGTTCGTCCGGTGACATTCAGCATGTGTCTTCTGACAAACATATCTTCAGGAACCGTATGTTGGGCAAGGCAACATTGTTCGTCCCAGGCTTTGATCACGCTGGTATCTCCACCCAATCCGTCGTGGAGCGCCGTTTGTTCAAGCAAGAGGGCAAGACGCGTCATGATCTTGGCCGAGAAGCCTTTTTGGACAAGGTCATGGATTGGAAAAACGAGTCAGTGTTCCGCCATGCAGTCGAGCACCAATCTCACGCCTTTCAGTTACCAATCGCGGATCACCAATCAACTCCGTCGACTCGGAGGCAGTCTCGATTGGGAGCGTGTAGCATTCACCATGAACCCTGTAAGTAGGGAATAACATCTCGCTTATCTTATTCAACCTGCGTTTCAGTCGCTTTCAAAAGCGGTCACCGAAAACTTTTGTCGGCTACACGAAGGCGGAATTATCTATCGTGACAATCGCTTGGTGAATTGGTGTGTCAGGCTGAATACGACCCTTTCAAACTTGGAGGTGTGCGATTCGTGTCGACGGTGGTTGTTCTGTTACTTAGCATTATTCAGGTGGATCAAAAACAACTAGAGGGCCGAGCCCTGCTCAATGTCCCAGGGTACGATCCAAAGGAAAAATTCGAGTTTGGTGTCATCACATCATTTGCATACCCTATCGAAGGCTCTGGTATGTCGTTGTCTTGTGATGTATTCTTCCCCTCAATTGCATTGTAGATGAGAAGCTCGTTGTTGCGACCACACGTCCGGAGACGATGTTGGGTGATTCTGCCATTGCAGTGCATCCCGAAGATGATCGTTACAAGGTAATGGTCATCACGTCCGTATTCACATTCGTCAGACTTACATGCGCGCAGCATCTCCACGGGAAATTTGCAAGACACCCCTTTGTCAATAGGCGACTGCCAATTGTTGCGGATGAGATGGTTGATAAAGATTTCGGAACGGGCGCAGTGAAGATCACCCCAGCTCATGATCCTAACGATTACGAAGTCGGGAAGCGTCACAACCTTGAGTTTATCAGCATTCTCAACGATGACGGGACGCTTAACGCGAGTGCTGGAGAGAAATTTATTGCAAGCCTAATGGTTTGCCTGGGCGTGCTGCGCTAACACATATATCGACAGGGTATGAAGCGGTTCCATGCGAGGAGAGAAGTTGTCAAGGCGCTTACAGAAGCCGGACTGTACGTCGAGACAAAGGATAACCCAATGCAAATTCCTATTTGCAGGTCAGTGTCTCCTTTATTGACGTGTATATGTGCATGCCAATGCTGGTGCAGCAAGTCCGGAGATATCATCGAGCCCATCTTGAAGCCACAGTGGTGGGTGAAGTGCAAGCCTTTGGCGGAAGTGGCAATTCAGGTATAGTAGACTTTAGCCCCGTGGGGAACGGTACTCTTACACTACCGCCACAGCGAAGCCGAGCGGGCGAACTCAAGATCTCGCCAGCACAGTCCGAAGCAGATTGGTACAGGTGGCTGGAGAATATTCAAGACTGGTGCATCTCTCGTCAGTTATGGTGGGGTCACCGTTGTCCTGCATATTTCGTCCGCATAGAGGGAGAGGAGAACGACGTACGCACCTAACGGTCTTGACGCGCGCCACCAATCTTGACTACCGTGCAGAGCAATGATGGCAAGAATTGGGTTGTGGGCCGTTCGCTTGAAGAAGCCACTGACCGGGCCAGGATTCTGGCCGCGGGAAAGAATTTTGTTCTCGAGCAAGACGAGGACGTTCTGGACACGTGGTTCTCCTCTGCTCTGTGGCCATTCTCCATCATGGGCTGGCCAGAAAAGGTGATTTTTTCCTGTGTCCCAGTGTATCGATCTCATTTGTTCTAGACAGCTGATTTTGAACACTATTACCCTTCAAGTTTGCTGGAGACGGGTTGGGACATTCTATTTTTCTGGGTTGCCCGTATGGCGTTACTCGGCATCTATCTTACGGGCAAGGTTCCTTTCGCTGAGGTCCTTTGCCACGCAATGGTTCGCGATGCTCACGGACGCAAGATGAGTAAAAGTCTGGGCAATGTCATTGACCCCCTTGATGTTATCCATGGTCTGCCACTTCAAGACCTTCACCAAAAGCTGTACGAAGGCAACCTGGATGATAAGGAGATTGCGAAAGCTATCGCAGGGCAGAAGAAGGATTTCCCCAAAGGGATTCCGGAATGCGGAACTGATGGTCTCCGATTTGCTCTGTGTGCCTACTCGGGTGGAGGTATGATGACCCACGTTGTCCTTAAATCGTCGGGTGACTCTCTCGTTCAGGTCGTGATATCAACCTCGAGATTCTCCGCGTAGAGGGATATAGAAAGTTTTGTAACAAGATTTTTAACGCGACTAAGTTTGCAATGCTCAAGTTTGAACCCGATTTCGTCCCTATTGCCGTGGCCAAGGTAGTCCATTTTCTGCTTGCTTGTCTGAGATGATTGACGAGGAACGTAGCCCACCGGAGACGAATCCCTCGTCGAACGTTGGGTCCTTCACAAGCTCAACTTGGCAGCGGCTGAAGTCAATAAATATCTTGAAGTGCGGAACTTCATGGCAGCCACGACAGCTGTGTATAATTTTTGGCTATACGAGCTATGTGACGTTTATATTGTACGTGGATTTTGGTATATATATGAACGATCCTAATGTCCATTGTTTGCAGGAAGCCATGAAACCCATGACCGATCCGTCTGCCGACCCCAAAGTGCGAACATCGGCACAACAGACGTTGCACACTTGCCTTGACTATGGTCTCCGACTCCTCCACCCTTTCATGCCGTTCATCAC
>JBBPTV010000053.1:0-66347 GCA_038094275.1 Tubosaeta brunneosetosa
TCCGGATCGTGGCACGGGGATTCACACAAAAGGAAGGAATAGACTATCAAGAGGTTTTTGCCCCAGTGGCAAATCTTGATTCTGTCCGAACCATTGTTGCTCTTGCAGCCAAGCATAATCTGGAACTTGATCAGATGGACGTCTCCACAGCATACCTAAACGGCGAACTCGAGGAAGAATTATATCTCCTACCTCCGGAAGGCGTCCCGATCCAACCTGGATATTGCTGGAAACTCCGAAGGTCACTCTATGGCCTAAAGCAGGCTGGACGAACATGGAACAAGACACTAGACAAAAAGCTTGGAGAACTTGGCTTTATTAACTTGGATGCAGAAACATGCTTGTATGTTCTCCGCAAAGAGGGTCAAGTATGCTTCCTTGTCGTCTATGTCGATGACCTCCTACTCGCTGCCAGTTCCCGGTCATTCATGAACTCGGTAAAGGGAACCCTATCAACAGCCTTTAAGATGCGAGACCTTGGAGAGGCAAAATTTATTCTAGGGTTGGAAATCCGACGTGATCGAAAACTCAGAACCATATGCCTAACGCAATCTCAGTATGCAAAAACTGTCCTCCAAAGAACTGGAATGACAAGTTCCAATCCTGTATGGACACCAATGGTTCACAGCCTTTCCCTTTCAGCCACTGATCCTGTGGACGATACCAAAATCACAGAAATGACAATAAATGGGACAAAAGTTTCCTAAGGGGTTATGCGTCCAGACCCAGGGGGTCTGGTTCCAAATAGGGGGGGGGGGGGTTCAATAGCACTGGGATTCCTTAAGTCATTCCAACTCTACCTGACCTCACTTTTCACCTTTTCAAACAGCTCTGAAGCCTTCACCTCCCAACCTCTTATCACAGCATCGTCTCTCTTCATATATTATGTCTGACCAATTTGGGAATCTCCCTGATTTGGAAGAACAGAACAGCTCTGGAAGCATTACACATTCTGCAGAAGTTATAATCCAATCCAAGGTCACTGGTGAGAAGATTACAGCAGAGATTATGGATTTAGGGCAATTGTGGACTTCTCCAGGATAGAAGTATATATAAAGTTCAATGTAATGAAGAAGAGCAGAATGAAGCATGGACCACTTATCTTGTCTACTCTGCCACCACTAAAGTTGAAGAGAAAAAGGAAACTGCGGGAAGAACTTGTTTCAAAGCAGCATCATAAATGGCTTAATGTGTTTCAGAAGAAGGATTCAGAAATGAATGCCAATCTGGAAACCGTGGGACCACACAATTGAGCTGAAAGAAATGTTCCAGGCTCATCCCACTTTTGCCAACAGAACAGGAGAAAGTCTCTGCTTTCATTGATGATCAGTTAAGAAAAGGGTATATCAGACAACTGGTTGATAAGCTCAAAGGAGCTAAAATCTTTATGAAAATGGATCTCAGAATGGGGATACAACAATGTACACATCAAAGAAGGTGATGAATGGAAAGCAGTGTTTGTCTGTTTTGTGGAGCTTACAAACCCCTGGTGATGTACTTCAGGCTCTGCAACTCCCCTGCCACATTTCAAACGATGATGAAAGACGTTGTGGTAGTCTATTATTGATGATCTCAAAACCAAGAGGAGCACAATAAGATTATGAAAAGAAGTCCTCTGACAGTTAGAAGAAAATGATTTATTTGTAAAACCAGAGAAGTGTTTCTTCTCACAAAAGGAAGTGGAATTCTTAGGCATGATGATTGGCCAAAATGGTATCAAGATGGATTGAGGATAAAGTATCCACCATTCTTGATTGGCCTCAGCCGAAGAATCTCCAAGAAGTTAGAAGTTTCATCAAAGATTATGCAATTGTGGCTAGACCACTAAACGACCTGACAAGAGAAAAGATGTTCCATTCATTTGGACAGAAAAAGAACAACACACATTTGACATGCTGAAGCAGAAGTTTATGACAGCACCGATTCTTGGATTCCTGGATAATCACGGACTACACCACTGGTGCCTAGAAGAAGATCAGAAGTGGCACCCAGTTGCATTCTATTCTCATTCCATGTCTGATGCAGAAAGAAACTACCAAGTATTTGATAAAGAGATGTTAAGCGTCATAGGAGCAATGGAGGCACTACTTGGAAGGTGCAAAGAAGCAATTTGATATTTGGAATGACCACACTAACCTGCAATGGTTTATGCAGAAGCAAGATCTCAATTGCCACCAAGCTAGATGGGCACAATATTTATCATATTTCAGTTTTATGTGAGTCCATAAGCCCAGGTCCACTATGACAAATGTAGATCATGAAGAGAAGACCATGCAGAAGGAATTGATGCCAACAATAAGGCATAATTGATGATCACCCCCAGACAAAATTAGAAGTATGCAAGTTGTCTCAATGGAGGATGAAGGGATAAAATACTGGATGACATATGAGTGTCCACCCTGAAGCTAAAGGAATCTGATGTATAACACCTTGAAGGCCTAGGGCAGAAGTAAACTTCGATGGAGTGTTCATTAACAGAAAAGAACAAGTCTTTGTTCCTGATGACAAAGATCTGAGAAGAAGGGTCATCACATTGCATTATAACTCAGTTGTCGCAGGACATCCAGGAAAGGAAAAGACATGCGACTTGATCACAAGAAGTTATTATTGGTACAATAGCGATGTTCACATAAACAAATATGACAAAAATCTGACCAAAGATTTGTGCCTTTTCATTGGGCACATGCGGCCATGCGGCAGGAATTCAATCAGAGATTCAATAAATGTCTCCCATTCGGCCTTGCGCTCATTGCTCAGCCCATCTTAGAGAGCGGGCGAGATGCACCATGATGCTGCCCAACCCCCCTGCTAGTTTCTTTTCCTCTGGCCAGTCCCATGACCAGCCATCCAACCAGCCCCTCAGCCAGCCCCCAACCCAGCCCCAAACCAAAGCTCGCAGACGCACGAAAGGTGCTACCACATCTGAAGAAAAAGAATCAAGTGACTCGATCCAATGGAAACCCTTCCCTCACCTAACCAACGAACTCTTATCATGGCTGCATGACTACCCAAGTGACCGTGACATCCTTTTCAGCAAGAAGGGTCCTGGACTGAAGGGCCCCAAACCCAAGCACGGCAAGGCAGACATTAAGAAAGATATAGTGGCCCACATCCTCCAGAAAGATTCTCATTACACAGGGTACTATGCGGCGCAACCAGATAGGTTTGTCACAGCTGTTCAAGGTTGTATCAATATGTGTGTATACCACTGATCTATGAAATTGATAACATATGTACTGATGGTTACTAGACTAAAAGACAAGTATTGCACCTGCCTTGGTCAAAGTCCACCGGCAAAGGCGTAGACCCGACATCAGGATATTCAAATATCCATCGTAAGCGTCAAGTCATGTACTGTCTTTTGACACTAATGCAACACCACTAGAGCAAATCCTTCGGGAGTTCCCTCTCTTCGACGAGTGTGACAAACTCTGGCATGGAAATCCGAGCTTCAATGCCAAAATCTTCAACTCTGCTTCTGGTTTAGATCGTCCCTCCACCTTCCTTGGGATTCTCAAGGATGGCACAGCAACATCTCCTCCAGACAACTCCAGTGTGTGGGCCGGGCCGAGGAGGAAGATGCTGTCTTTCATCCCTCTGGTGACCTCAATGTAGGAATGCTTCCAGCTGATGATGAGCTGCCCCTGGCCAATGACACTGCAGGACACCATTCCCAGCCCACTTTTCCACCAACCTCACAGACGTTGACCCCTGCCTTTGCTAAAGCACACATATCTACTTGGGACAATCGCAGCACATTTCAGCCTGCACCATATCCTACAAATCGCCCCTATCTCCATTGCTGGCTCTAGTATCACCACACCTTTTACCCCGACATCTCTTGTCATTGGTAACCAAGATACAAAGACACCTCATTGTCCCTCATCCAAGTTGTCAAGCAGGTCAGGGGGAAAGGGAAAGAAGCAATCTTTTGCTGAAATGGCAACTGATCTGGATGATCACCTGAGTAACCTGGGGAGTACTTCGGTGGACACCCAGTATCGGATGGCGGTGTTAAAAAATGAGGAGAAGATGATGAAGCTACAGGTGCATATGTAGGACAAAGAAATTGCACACCTTGAGTTGGAGCGCACCCAGGAACGTACTGAGGCAGAGAACACGCATCGCCACCTGTCAAAGTATAACTCCAGACATCTCCGGAGTTCGTACAGAGACCAACTCCGGTCGTTTCTTGCCCGCTTTTCATCCTACTTCTTTCGGACTTACGCGTACCCATTATAGTATAGTCTTACCTCGTGTCGATCACTTGGTGGCGCTCCTACTCCCTCCGAACATGCACTGCTGCGCTCTTTGTTACTTCCCGAAGCAGCGCGCCTATTTTCGCCTATCCTGTTCTGGACCTGTCCGGAGTTTAGCGAGCGCGTATCCTTGCCATTATTTAACCCTTCCGACTCCTTCGTCTCACCTCAGTTGTGCTCAGTACTTGCAGCGCATTCTGAGGTGAGACCTTGCTTCATTCTTAGTACTCTGTATTTACTTTACCTTAGTTGGGCATTGCTGCCCCTATTTAGATACTTTAACACCACCACCCAAGGATCCACACCATCAAATTCTTTTTCTGCCACCGATCTGTTGTAATTCTCATGTGCCTTTGTGATATCTGGGTGTTGCTTTTTTGCATCATCATACTTTTATTCTCGTTGTACGCATGTCATGCTTATGTTTTCAACAGCATATCCTTTCACCAACTGTTTTCCTGCCTATTTAATTGATCGTATTTCCCTAGGCACATCTAATAGGGAAGCCTGCATTGCTGGATCAACATGTCTACAAGATGCGACCAAAAATGTTGTCCAGGTGTACCAGGATGTTGGTCAAGCAGCATATCAATGGTACCATCATTTGGCATTTCCTGACCCTCCTCTATAGCCAACTGCATCGTTCCTCTTCCCCCTTCCCCTCTTCGTTGTTCCTCAAACAGAACAATCATGTTATGCAAGATAAAACAGCACATTATCCAGTGTGCTGCCATGTGCAGGTCCTTTTCAGTGTGTAAATGGAATAAGTATTGAAAACTAGGGCTTTGAAAGAGAATTATAGTGGAGTGGGGGAAAATTGAGGTTGAAAGACATCAAAGATTGATAAAAAGCATGTCAGGGCAAATAGAGACAATGATAAGGCCAAAGAAAGGCCCACTAAATACTAAAAGTCTGGATCTCAGATGATGCTCAAATACGTGTCCCAATGACATGTTATTTTAAAATGGCTATATCTCAGTGCCATGACAACCAAATCACATGATCTAAGCGGTGTTAGAATGCCATGAGCAAGTACTATCTTTGACCCTGCAATTGTTTGTTCTTATTTGTACCCTATCTCTGGCAATTAACTCATTTGTCCAAAATGGCCCAACATTGGGACACTTTTTTGAGCCACTGTATCTTCCGATACTTCCGATGTTTCCGGAATTCCCGCGCTTCCGACACTTCTGGAAGTTTCCTATGCAGCCACTTCCAATAGTCTTGAAGCACTTCTTCTGCGGGAAGACTGGAAACACCTAGTTTTCAATACTTATTCCATTTACACTAATTTGAACATTCCGGAGTTTTACGCAATCACAACTCCGCCCATATTTTTAGCTTTACATTACTTTTCTCTCACCTCAGTCGTGTTTCACATTGTGGGCAGTGACTGAGGTGAGACTCCAGCTATTTCTTCATTGTAGTTCTAGCTAATGTACTATAGTAGGCACACCTGCCCTTACTATAGGTGAATTTAGTCATGTTTCACATAGTGGGCAGTGACTGAGTGGGCACACCTGCCCTTACTATAGATTCAACAGGTTATGAGCCCTGCTAGCGCACACTAGTAGGAATCTTATTCTTGCACAACTCACCTCACTCCATCTCTGTCTCCGCCCTGATGCATCCTGGGCCTTCCAAAATGCCTTCTGAACACAACAGCCAAACTGCGGCATGAAAAGGTCCTTGGTGTTGTTCTTGGCACCGACTTAATCCCAACCACCACACCTACTCTCAGCACCAGTCATACTGGTATGCCCAAAACCACTTCCAGAATCGCTTCTGGAATCACTTCCAGAGCCGGTTCCACCAAGGACACCCGAAAGTGGATGGAACTCGATGAGAAAGCTCATGGGATAATCCAGGACCACATCTCAGATGCACTCCTCATCAAGACACAACAGCACACCACTGCAAAGGATCTCTACAATGCTCTCATAAATCTCCACCAAGCATCAAACCTTGCCTCTGCCTTCTACTCCTTCCAATAACTCTTTGCATCAGAATGGGATGGAAAATCCAACATTTCCGACCACATTGCCTCCATTTGTACCCTCGAGTCACGCCTCACTGGAATGAAGTTTCCTGTCGATGGAAAAATCCTTGCATTCATCCTTCTAAACTCTCTTCCCAAAACTGCAGAGTGGAATGCATTCACCTCATCAGTTATCAACACAACTGAAGAGGCAAAACTCACTTTTGACATGGTGGAAACCCGCATTCTCTCTGAGGATGCTCAACTGAGGCTTCCAAACACCTCTGATTAGGCATATGCAGCCAAATCCAATCTGAAGAAGAAGCCCAAAGGGGACAAGTGGTGTGAATACCACTGCACTATGGGACACAACACACAGGAGTGTCGGAGTTATCAGTTCTGGCCCACAGAACTAAAGGAGAAATACAAAAGGGAAAAGGCAAACAATGCAGATGGAGCTTCCAACTGGAAAGCAGAACTGCCGGATCCAAAACATGTAACTAGTGAACATGTAGACCGTGCCTTATACCAACGGATTCAGGCCTATGTCTTGTCTGATCCTAAGACCACCTCTCAACTCCCTATCATCATTGACTCAGGCACAACATCACACATGGTTCCACACCGGAAATGGTTCCAATCCTACTCCACTCTTTTCCCACCTTGCTCAGTGCAATTAGGAGACAATTCCACAGTCAAGGCAATCGGAATCAGAAGTGTCATCCTTCGATCCATCATAAAGGGCAAAAGATATGAAATCTCCCTCAGTGATGTCCTACATATTCCAGAATTCACACTGTCCCTCATCTCTGTCCCAAAACTGGCCAAAGCAGGATTATCTGCATCTTTCCCAGCAAATGCTACTTCATGCTTTATATGGAAGGGCCCTTATACAGTTCTTGTGGGATCACATGCAGATGGACTTTATCATGCAACTGCAACCCCACAAACCATACCAGAATCTAGGCTGGTCTCTATGGACATAAATCTATTACACAGACGCATGGGACACATTTCAATACTGCAAATTCAGACCATGGTCCAACAAGGCCAACTACATGGTATTGATGCCATTACTGGAACTCCAGAATTTTGTGAACCTTGTACAATCGGAAAGATGAAAAAGCTTCCTTTTGAGTCCAGGAGTGAGCAGCAGACCACCAAACCACTACAAGTAGTCCATACAGATGTTGGTGGCCCAATAACTCCTCAATCTCGGGAAGGATACCAGTACTGGCTACTCATTGTTGATGATTTCTCCTGATTCCCTTGGATCTACTTCCTAAAACAGAAAAGTGATGTCAAGGACACATATGAAAAATGGAAAGCAGATGTGAAGGCTTTCTTTCACACAGAAATAGAGACAGAGCAATTCTCAGACCTGCAAGTCAAATTTCTACGCAGTGATGGAGGGAGTGAATATGTCAACACCGAGTTCCGGAACACACTTCGAAGCGATGGAACCATTCTGGAAACTTCGGCATCATACACTCCAGAACAAAATAGGCTTGCAGAACGAATGAACCAAACTCTCTTGTATCTTGCAAATACCATGTTAGTACAAGATTAGCAATTAGAATATAAAACACCAAAATATCAAAGAATGCCTGAAGCATTTCTAGTATTGCTAACTACAAAAAACTTACTACCCCAACTCTATGTTTAAAAATATGCAGAATATATAAGACAAGACATCAGTATGGCACCAGAACATCAGATAAAACATCAGTAAATATCAAAATGTAAAAGACAAGACATCAGTATGGCATCAGAACCTTAGATAAAACATCAGTATAATATCAGAACATATAAGACAAGACATCAGTATGGCATAGATAAAACATCAGTATAATATCAGAATATATGAGACAAGACATCAGTATGGCATCAGAACCTTGAATAAAACATCAGTATAATATCAGAATATATAAGACAAGACATCAGTATGGCATCAGAACATTAGATAAAACATCAGTATGGCATAAGAAGATTGGAATATATCAGACTACTAATTTGAATTTAATCTTGACCTAATGATATTACTATACTCAACTACACTTTAACAGGTCATCAGTATACTGATATCAGAACATCAAGACATCAGAACATTTACAGGGGTGGAAATGAGAAATCATTAGTGTTATTTATTATGTATGGTGGTGCTCATTGTGGAATTGATCTAAAATGCTCAACACATGGTATGATTTCAATACCATTATTATTTTTTATAATATTGCAAACCCTCTAGTTACCCTGAACCCCCTTCAAAAACACAGTAGAATTACAAGGTAGATGTCTATTATGTCTACTCATGTACTGAGTGTATCTGTGGCTGTGCATGAGTGTGTGGTGTGTCATGTGGGTGTCCTGGACACCCTCCTTATACCATATGATTGTGCATGCATGTTTAAACACATAGAAGAGCACAGAGAGTACCAAATCACAAGATGGATGTCCATTATGTCCATTATGTCTACTCATGTACTAAGTGTATCTGTGGCTGTGCAGCCCATGTCTTGTGTGTCATAAGGGCATCCTGGACGCCCTATTCACATTGTACAAGCATCAGAAACATATTCAAGCAATAACTGTTACTGCAACAGCAACAACAATGTCAGTAGTGCTTTGTGTAAATGTAACCCTAATCTAGTGTTCCTAACATGCTAGGTATGTCTCATAACCAGTATAATAGAGAGATGCAAAAGGGAACACAAAGAGAAGAGAAATAGAAAAGGGGGAGAAGACAGGAATCCGTGATGAGTGTCCGTGTGTCCATGCAAGGAAGTCGAACAAAAAGGAATGGGATATCGTATGGCACAGCTCGACTCCCAAGGCTTCGCCAGAGGTCTGCGAGATGATCTGTACTTCACCTCGGAAGGAGCAAACGGGCCGAGTACGAGAGGTGGGGGAAGGGGAGTAGGCGGACAATGTACTTAGAAGAGTTGACGACCCTTCTGTGTCCCATGACAGATTACGACACTTGGTTTCTGAGGAAGTAGGGTCATCACGTTGTCTGCATTCCCTTGGACGTTCGCAGGGTACACTGTCACGGGACACCCAGATACGATCTTGAGAAGCTAGAGGGGCTTCGCGGTAAGAAGTCTGCGGACCGTCGCGATCATCCAAGGACCCAGTGGGAGAGAGGGGCCGACGAGACGGTGGTGTAGAGTCCCTTTCTCTTGTGTGAGAGGGTGGAGGCGAAGGTTGGTTGTTCCTAAGGTTTGGAGAGTAGGAATCTGGAACGTAGGAGTCGATGCACTGACTCGGTGGTGGTTGCTCCTCTTGTTGAGTACTTTCCATAGGGCGATAATGGCGATCATCATAGGACATGTCACCACCCTCAGCACGACCTACACATGGGATCAGGATTTCGTTTCTGGTTGTTAAAGGTTTGTCAAGAGAATCATCATGACAATCAGACCGTTCGCCGCGCTTCTCACGAGTGGCGGGGGTAGTAGGACGAGTCCATGTAGACTCGTGGGTTAGGGTGTTATAATAGTAAACACCACGCCCACTTCTCGGAAATTTGACCTCCCAGCTGGGTGGCAATGGGCCATTGTGATCATAAAGGCTAGCATTTGAGCCAGTGCCACTCCTCTTGTCACGGTAGGCACGACTAGCCATTGCTGTAGCTTCAATGATAGACGGATGAGAAGGATGCACGAACGGCACAGTAGAAGCGACCGGTTTGGGCGGGAGGGCATGCACAAGTGTTCCCAATGTATGTGTACGAGATTGGTCTCTAAGGACTGTGCGTTCGTTGGATTGGTCCCGTAGACGTGGGGTGTCACCGTGCCCATTTGAAGATTCTTCTCTTGAGTGGCGGGCACTTTTTGGCGGTGAATGAGCGCGATGAACGCTGTCCTGTGGAACTCGAGACTGGTAAGTCAAAAACTCGTCCTCCTTGTTGCCACCGATCGAGACGGCATCCTCTGCATTGTCTATGGGTTAAGTTTAGGTTCAATGAACTCGCCCCACAATCGGCCATAGATGCATGCAGCTCATGCACCTCTGAATCAACGACAGGTTCATCCATCAAACAACCAAGGTAGCCATTGCAACTACTTTCTCAAGCGTGTTCTGACATCACAAGATTTGCGAAATTATTATAATCCCCCACGAACGAGACGAATGATTATTTTCTCTACACTCGTACGATATAGTGATATTATGGGCAGCCAAAGTTGTATGGAGAGTATATAGGAATATAGCGACAGCATCAACTTGTATCAGCACAAACGATGACCTCGAAGTTGAAAGAATTCCTTCAAGTCTTTCAAACTCCGATCCAACTCTTTCTTCCGTCGTCCACCATCTCTGGCACATTACAGGCGATCGCCGAATACCCCAGTTTGCGCTCCCTCCATCTACGACGTTCTCTTTGACCGGCGCAGGTCGGACAGCCGTTTATATCGTGAAAGTGGTCAGTACACGCACGGAGAGTGTACATTTGAGCTTCATATCGCTACTTGCAGCGCATGCAAACATTGGCCAAGGGCACCCACAACAGCATGTTGCATTGTGCAGGCGGGATCCTCAAGCACGAGGGACCGCTGGCGTTTTACAAGGTATGTCCAGCATACACGCGTCAAGGAAGTCTCTGACGACCTGGCAGGGCATGCTCACACCGCTGCTGGGCATCGGACTCTGAGTGCCCATAGAGTTTGGTGCTTTGGAGTACACAAAGAGGGTGTTTGCAGAACAAAACCTGGCTCGTGGAACAGGCGGCCAAGGGGGTGAAATACTAGGAGCAGGTCAACTGCTTACGGCGGCTGTCGCCGCCGGAGTTGCGAACGGCTTCGTCTCCGGACCCGTCGAACACATCAGGATCCGTACGTGTTTCGGATCATCATTTTACACCTCTCACGCGACGGCGCAGGACTGCAGACACAATCCAACACCAACCCACTCTACAACGGCCCCTTTGACGCGATCAAGAAGATATACTCTCAACATGGTATTCGCGGGATCTTCAAGGGTCGATATGTGACCTTCCTTCGTGAAGCCACCAGCTACGGAATTTATTTCATGGTGTACGAAAAACTAGTTCAGCACGAAATGGCGCAAAAGCGTATCCGCCGTGAACAGATCAGCCCTCTCAATGCCGTCCTCTATGGCACAACCGCTGGGTATGCGGTGAGGCTTACGTTGACGGTCCTTTTGTTTGCCTCTGCTCAATATCTTTTTTTCCCAGCTGTGGGCGGTCATATACCCCACGATCAACTTGAGTTCAATGTGGTATCCACATACCACATTGGATAACCCTCTGACGCATTATCCTTCACAGATCATGTACCTGGGCACATTGGGGCCTCTATTTCTAACCCATGGATTAATGATGGCGAGGGTGGTAGGTGATGTACCGCTCTCGCCCGAGGTGAGCGTACTACCAGGAAGGCATGGCAGGTACGTGCGCCTGCTACTACTACCGCGATGTTGACTAGGGAGCTCGTATGAATGACAGTACGGGCACAAGTGGGTGTCTCATAACGGCGAAGAGGGGGAGCACAGCGCCAACACGAAATGGGTAAGGAAGTGCTAGGGCGTGCCCACCCCCACCGTACGTGGCGTTTTACCTACAGTATTTGCACTGACAATAGTTTGTATGCAGCTACGAGTGGTTGAAGTACGTTCTCAATGAACCACCCAGGCTGTGAAATGGAAAACCTCTTTTGCAACCGTGAACCCATGGGACGTAGGTACTTCACCTGTGCCTTCAAGCCCAGCGCTCAAGCCACACTACCGCTACCACATGACAGACCACAACAAGAAGGGCAAGAGTGCCACTGGCACCATGAATGCAGCGCAACAGTGCGCCCACTGCTACCATGACAAGGAGGGTAATGGAGATGCCACCCACAAGAAGGTCGACAAGGTGCCCAACGACTACTCCCCACCACTTGCGACAACAAGGCAGGCCAGGGCCATGCCGCCTACACAATGGCACACCACCGCCATCACTACATAACGACGAGGGGATGTGGGTGCAAGGGGAATACCACATTGGTGACGGCTCACAACGGCTGCCTAATGGTGGGTGTCCCCGTCCATTCTTACACTCGTCTGCTCGCACACTCACCTACAGGCCCACCGTGCGACGATGACAAGGAGGGCAAGAGCGATATTCTTGTGTCAACGGCGGCATTGTGGCAACCAGCTCATCACCACATGATGATAAGGCCGGGGTCGAAGGTTCCACAACGGTCACCCCACCATCACCATTACGGAAGGGGCAAGGGAACGTCACATCGACTGCAATGGCACAATGCTCAGTCCGCCACCATCATGATAACTAGGAGGAGCCAGGGGCACAACAAGCATAGTGGCATGTCCACCTCTGCCATCGAACGACCCGCACGAAGGCCGTGCAATGGTCACAACCACAACGCTGACAACGAGCAATGGCATGCCACCACCCCGACCACAACGATCTAGGCAATGGCTGCACAACAGCGCTCCACCACAATCATGATGCCGACGACGAGAGGAGTGTGGGCGCAATGGAGCACCACCATTGCAGTAGTGCGTATGTACTGTATCCCTGTACCTACGTAGTATTTGCAATATATGGCTCTACTATATGCCAGTGAGATTATACTGTGAGGCCCCCAGGCGACAATTTACCAGATTGACTGATGTATATAGTGCAGAGCAGCTTTTTAAGATAGCTATATAATCTCCCTTGCGATTGGAATGGCCAACAGAGAACTACACACGAATATAATCTATTGTTCTGCACAATAACCGATAATATACCTATATCTAAATTTTGCAAATCTTGTGATGGAACTGATTCTGACCCCGTAACACCTCCTGGCACCTCTGCTTCCATCCCTTCAGTACTACTTCGCAAAGCCGTCTCATCTGGCTTTCTAACGTCGCCGACGCTAAAGCGACCAAGCGTGAACTTCATCTTAGGGACGAGGACGACATCACTCACCAATGTGTGCGCTGCAACCCCTGACTCAACTCCTGTCCATCCTCTCTCAGGTTCACCCACTCAGTCTGGTCGTGACAGTTGACGTCGAGGTTGGATGAAGCAATCAGAGATGCGTGTTCCTCGAGCGTCCGTGTTTCAGTAGAAGACATGTCTCAAAGTCCTTCGAAGTGCGGGTGATACTTGTGCTTGTCCGCGCGTTAGACGCTACATTTTGGTTATCAATCTGATCAAAAATGCAATAAAACAAGACATACTAATCGTGTCGATAACACCCTCAACAACGACTTGCTTGTCTTGCCTTGTAGAAATTTGTCCCAAGTCAGAGCTAAATGCTGTCTGTTTCATCATGCCCATTTGTGGTGGTGATAGTCACTGGCACTTGCTCTCGTTGCACCCCACGTCCTTGAAGATTGATCTCGGGCTCATTGTTCTGCTCACTGATGGGGCCAATACTTGTGACAGGCGGTCCACAAGACAAGGACTCTCCTATCTGTTTTCCTTCCTCAGCCATTGTATGTTCTGTCGATTTGCGAGCATCATGTTCCTGGTGCTGTGATAAGATTTCTTGCGACACGCTAAAGGATCCACCCTCCGCTTCCTCGACGTGTTCATCATGTTGATCAATAATATCTGTGGCGATGTGACCAGCTCTTTGATTACAACAAAGTCAGACTGGGAGGGTGTCATAAAACGACAGGGAACACTCATGTGTAGTCTAAAGAGACTTGCGTACCATCCACATCTGTGAATGAAGACGTCATCTTGAAGTGGTCCTCCCATAAGGTAGTCATACCAAGGACGGTGGTTGGCTGATCCAATGTTAAATCAATGCTTTCGGCCTTTACTCCCGAGTTGATAGTGGTCGGGACCAAAGTCAGGGACAGTTGTGTTTCTTGATTCTGTTGTGCGTTTGCGTGAGGTGGTCCTCTCAAATGTTTGTACAGAGTATCCACTATAAACGAACCAGGTCGTTCCTGTAGAGTGATTGACATAGGTCGATGTACTCACGAGGGCAGGGAATTGACCAGGTTTGATTTATACTGCACATCTTCCAGTTCGGTTTGTTCATCGCCTTTAGTAATGCTCCCTGCAAGAGATTTCATAACAATAGCATCAGATACGCCGATATCGAGCAGGGTTTCATGATCTGGGGGGAGGATACCAGTGGGAAATGCCCCGGATCTCCTCGTTGGTTTGCCATATGGTTGGAGTGGAAAGGGGTAATGAGCAACGATGAGCTGCTTCCTCCTTGTCCGTTGTGGACAATGACCCATTATCCTGGGCACAAACAGTAGAAACGACGTAGGTAGTGGAGGATTTAGCGCCATCAATAATGGTCCATTCCTGGTCTTGTGCGCATGTGCGCCCCTGGGATTCTTGGTATTGAGGCTCATCGTCGACCTGAACGGTGCGTGTCACTGAGATGGTGCGGTCCTCGAAAGAGGATGAGAAGAGTGTAGGGTATCGACCTCAAGTTGCTCTTGCGTGGTCACAGAATCCAACGTGCTGCTGTCGTATTCGCTCGTCCCAAGTCCAGGATACTCGCCGGGAACACGCTCTCTGTCAATCTTAGAAGACGAGCTGACACCAACACTCCTGTGGATCATGTTGAGTTGCCTCGTGAAATAAATAGACTCAGAGTCTCCTGGTGTATGCGTGTATCTCTAACCTGCGCAGGCTCCGAGAAAGTAGAACTGTCCATGTTTCTGCCATCCATGCGAGACGTTGCCTGGAAATCCTCCCGAGGTTCAACTCCGTGACCCGAAGTCTCGAATGTGTTCAATTTCACATCCCCAGGATATTGTGTATGTAGTTTCAGAGACTGATCTCCTAGAAGAACGTCCTTCGGGTGCACGGGCGAACGATCAGAAATGGCGTCTTGATAGCTTGGAGGATCGCTGTTATCGACAAGCGGCGACATCGTTACTTCGGGAACAGCCAAGGAAAATATCACTTACGGAAGCAAAGTTTTTGCCTCGCTGTTCCTTGTTCATCTCGGAGGTGGTTTGAGTTATCAAAATGTACCCCTGCTCTTCTTGTGCAACAGCAGAGAGTGCGAGCCCACTGGAGTACTCACCCGAGTAACCTGCACCATCAACGATGTGAGGGCGATATACGCATATAATTGCCACTGCACCTACTTTCCGCGGCTTTATCTACGCATGCCCCAACGTAGCCCTCTCCGCTTATGACCGGTGAACGCCGAGAGGTTGACAAAGTGGATGATTCCTTTGCAAATGACAGGCTAAGAGTGTGCGTCTCCTCGGTATGCGAAGAGATAGAACCGGATTCGGATACGGGTGAGCTCAGGTCGCCCAGAGAGCGACCTCTTGTATCTGGGCAGAGTGTCCTGGCAGTTTGTTTCGCAGCCCATCCAGAGCCGTTCTCGCACCGGACTGTGGTTGCATGTCTTAGTGCCAAGGGTCATAAATATCAGGTGGGAAACGCACGAGCGCGGCGCATGGTCCTCGGTATCATACTGCTTTGCTGTACTTGTCTCCTTAGTCTCCGATTGCTGCTGTTGTGTCACCCTTGTCGATAATGTGTCTCCCCGGGCGAACTCCTTGGATAATTCTGATACTGCGGCGATAGCAGCAACAGCACACGCAGAGGCGATCACACCTCCTAAGGCATGTGCGGTATCCGTCTGGTTCTTTGGTGATGTCGAAGATACTGGGGGAAGCAGACTAGGAAGCTCTGCTGCCACTCCAGAGACACCTGCGGTGAAGATGTCATCCTTGCTTGACTCGATTTGCGATCCCGTTATGATCAATGCACTGACGAGGCGTCAAAACTGGACGGAGCAGCGCTCGGAACCATCACAAACCTGCTTTCATCATGAGAGTGGTCCACTAGGGCCATGGCCGGAACAGTGGCGGCGGCTGTAAGAGATCTTTCTGCCGTGCTCTTTGAAACCTTGCGCGAAGTGGAAATCTGAGTCGCGTCCTCTTCTGTGCATTGTATATCGGATGCTGTATATCCCTCGACGGTCACGGAGGTCGACTTCAGGACCAAGGGTCTTTGAGATTCATTGATGTCTTGGCCCTCTTTTGTACCTTCGAAGGCCGACAAGTCCAGAGGCCCATCCCATACTGAATGAGTGAGAATTGCACGCAGGTCCGCATCTGTGGCTAGCTTCCGGCCTTTCTCATCGCCATAGCCATATGCAAGCTGAGCAGCAGATAAATCTTCATCGACTGTAACTTCATCGTTGATTCTTGCACTCGCGCGCTCACGATACTCTAAACTTGAACCATACGGCACATCGACCGTCTCACCCCTCGACAAATATAAGTTCTCGATGTAAGACACATGAAGTTACTCACAAAGTTCTTGCAAGCGACGCGGGATGTTCGACGGCGAGGGCATAGTCAACATTCTCTCCTCCCATTACCGCGCCCGATCTGTGACCAAGCAACAAGATCAGAGAATCAGAACTTCGAGAGTGAATACTACACATACACGTGTTGGCTGGAAGGGGCACATTCCATGAGCGACCTTTGTCGATTATTTTTGGTTCGTTGTGTACGTGCATCTTCTACGTCCGATATCGAGACTGACTCAGAGTGATGATACGAAACTTCGGCATCTAGTAAGCCAAGACCCCCAGGAGGAGACTCCCTTGTGTATTGTGTCTCTAAAACCGGGCTACTACAACAAGGAGTAATGCTCACTAAAAGTGATAACCGATGGAAATGAACTTACGTGTTTATCGGGGGTGGCGACATTGAGAGCCTGACATTGGTGGATAACCTGGATAGTTCAACGGAAGCCTCAGGCTGCCCTTCACAAGCGCCCGGCTGGATCGTAGCCTCTGCTTTCGCAATCGCACGTCCCCCTTGTTGCAATGTTTCCCCATTACTTCGGGACGCCTTCCCAGTCCATGTCAGACTTCCCGTTCCATCGACCACGTGTGTGGAGTCTCCACCGGACAAATCCTTTATGTGCTCACTGCCATCATGAGCGCAGGGATCCCCAGGAGAGTGGATGTCGGTTCACTCACGTAGATGTAGAATATGTTGTTCTCGGCGAGTGCTCCCCAATGTCCTTTGTGTCCTTTTGGTCTACATGCCCAACTTCAACCCCCTCGCTCTTTTGAACAGACAACTTACCAGTGATGATACCTTCAGAGACCGCTGCACGCGTGTTGGAACGCACGAGGGTGCCTCCCTTTGAGCTCGTCTGGATGTCCGATGGCAGAGGACCTAATCACGAGGTCAATCTGACCCTCTAGAGGCAGGAAAAACACATACCCACAATGCGATGTGAATCGTTACCTTTTAAGGGTGGCGTCTCGATCAAACCGGGCCTTCAAGCGACATGAACGAGTGTACAATCGGCAAGACGTGCTCCATTGCGTACCTGATTACATGGGGGCGATTCATTGCGACGCCTGTAGTACCGTATGTGGTGGCTGCACGAGTGTTCTCAGGCAGCCTATGACCATTCGACAGGTCGAAAGATACGGACTTGTGGGGCACGGTTCCCCGAGTCAGATATGCGGGGCGAGTAGAGGGTGTGGAGTTTTGTACGGCAGTCGCATCACGAATGCTCATCGCACGGAGCTTGCGAACGTCAGCGCGTTGATCAGGTTGCTTCTCGGCAACCGTACTACGATCCAACCGTTTCAATGATTAAGGTTCTTCCAGGAGACTTGAGGGGTAAGATGGTCTGATTCCTGTCCAAAGACTGCGAAGTGTCCGAAGGAGCACGTGAAGTTGCGGTTCGCAGTGTTCGAGAGTCACTCTGCTGCAGGGTGTCTTCTGCCTTTAATGTTGAGCTACTGCCATGTGTCAGAGCTTAGTTACACGCAGGAGAAAAAAAAACTAACGCATCTCCTGTAATCACGACTTCCGCTTGTTCGTCTTGTATAGACACGTGGACATCATCGACGACGATACTTGGCACAGGAATAGTTTGTCCAGGAGCTACTGTCCATTCCTTAGCAAAAGGCTTGCCGTCGGCAGCTAAGAATCGCGAGGACGTGTTCAGAGAATCACTCGCGACGACTCTCTCAGATGATGTGCGCTCATCACTCGTCTCCATCCCTGATCGCGCGGCGAGAATTTCTGCCTGTTGCTCTTGCCGAACCTCCCTCGTCGTCGAGTCTAGAGTGTCGCGACTGCGGAGAAAAGGTTAGTCTGTGCATTACACGGGACAAGATGGTTTCACTTTGTCGCTGTTACCACTGTCTTCGTTGCTGTGCATCCACACATACTTGAGGAGGCACTACGACAGAGGTGCTCTCTTCCGACGCCGAGTTCGAGCGGGGTTTTGTGAGGTGTTCGCTTTCATGTTCCAACGATATCGACTTGTACTCCTGGACAACATGCCCTTCGCTTGTGGCAGGACATTCGGTTGGCTTGTCGTTCGTCCCCGAGGGGACGTCACGAGAGACGTACTGATTTGCAGCATTATCTACCAAAATATTTGTCTTTTCCACATGTGACGCAACCCTTGTAATATGAGACTACGACTGAAAAACAGGGGTAAGAGGACTCACGGTTGAGTAAAATTCCCCGCTCGTATGTCATCGACCATTGCTAGTCGGACAAGCTCATTGGTCTGGGTTTGCGTTTGATTCGAAGCTACGTTTGCCTCGACATATTTCTCGGCCAATGGTGTTTGCTCTGCGGCGGCTGCCTCCTGGACCACGATGGCGCTTTCCGTAAATTCTTTGGTAGATACCTTCGCTGAAACGTCCACAACTGCGACACGGTCAACATGTCTAGAGGCACGAATGGGAAGGAAACTCAGAATTCACCTGGAGAACCATTCACATGGTTACCGCGTTTTTGGTCTTTACGTCCATCGATACCGACAAGACTATGAGAGATTCGTCATCCCAAATCAGACAATAAATGCTCATCACACACCTACTGCGGGGAATCTCGGTTGGGCCTTCATTGAACGCAACAGCTGCTTCGGTGCGCGTCGTCGCCATCACCTGGGGAACTTGGCGATCAGCCACCACTGAGTACTCTGTTGCATGATTCAAAGCCACGTCCTCCTCAATCACCAACGCTGGGCTATCCCCTGTAACGCTAAGACTGACAGAGCTATCACGGTCTCGAGAAACCTTGTTGCGATCGTCACTTTGAGCCTCCGTCCGCTCCGAACATTCCTTGCGTCGAGACTCGGAGACAGCTTCGAAAACAACAGCGGCAATGCCCGCCGTTGCGAGTACAGTAGACACTATCGAGTCCCCGTGCTTTGTGGAACTTGGCCGGGAACTAACACTGGAATTGTCGATACTGCTCTCGATTACCTCGCCTTTGCTATCCGTTTCCCACACGACTCTTGAGGAGACATCGGTTCTTCCTGGTCTTTGGACCCTATATTCATTGAGTGTCAGCAAGACGAGGAAAATGACACCATATCCTACCTCGTCTCATCCCGTCTGGAGCCATTATCCTGACGTTCTTTCGAGATCACCGGAGTGGCATTCTCCTCGCCGACTCTCAATTACTCGCTGAGAGGCACTTGATATTTCTGTTGTGCGCTCCCTGTCCCCGCGTGGGTCCTCTCATCTCAACTGAGGTCGTCACGCACGGCATCGTCGTCTTTGATGTGACGATACTCTGTGTCTTCAAATCGGATTAAAGGTCGTAGAACAGGGGGTCTAGAGGAAGGTCAGACATGACGAATACATTCAGTGAGTACTCACGAATGTAAAGAAGGAGCGTCAGAAACTGGGTTGGCGATCTTGCGTAATGTTGCCAAACTTGACTCTGAGTTCTTCTCTACTACCGACAGGGAGTCAGGTGTTATCGCCCTTGTATTAACCTGCGACCGAGGGATAGCATATGCCTTTGTAACGTTCGTGGTTTGAATATCGCCATTCTGGCCGACGGTACGACGGCTGTCTTTTCCGTTGGTGTCTACATCCTTGGAAGATCCAGGCCGAACCATATCGCTGCGCAGAGACTGGACAACTGTCTTTTCAACTTCGCGAGCAGGGGGATTATGCGCTGACACGTAATCACGATACTGCCCTACGTCATCAGGCTCGGCTACAGGGCGCAAAGCACGTAGCTTGGGACCAGGCGACTGCGGACCCGAAGAGGAGGGAACATAACTCAGGTCCACCCAAGAATCCTCTACACCACCGTATGATTTTCTCGTGAAAGCATGTTCGTCACGTACCACATCCTGCGTTCTTGCAATGACAGGAGTTCCACCAATAGGTCTGGAAGGCAATGTGAGGACGAAGTCGCAATTAAAAAGAAGGTACAGACGTCACGTCAGACGAATATTGTTCTTTTGATGTTCGGCCGATGGCTGTCAGAGCAGGAGAGCGTGCATAACCCGGGCTTCGAGTCGCCGCGCGGTCGTCCGTATTGATGCCCATAACCAGGAGAGCAGTGTTGTCGCTATAACTTGCAGCGACAGGAGCGGCTACAACCGCCACCTCAGGCGGGGATAATATGGAACGAGTATAAAGGGATGTATCCCGTTCGCCCGTCAAGGTAGTCTCAAAACCAACTCGACCGCGATGAGTATCGATGCTACCTTCCAAAGGCTTCATCCTATAGGACGGAGGCTCTGGCTCACGAGCGTCGATGGCAGGCGAGGTAATAATCAACGGCATGGCAACAGATTGGGTAGACGGCTTAAGTTGCGCTGACATGTCACCCTTGAGGGAATATGAAGATTTGGCTGGTAACTCCACCGAGGGTCTTGTTGCAACCAGAGGGCGCAATTCGACCTTGGAAACAGTTTTGTGATCTTGAGTTTGGAGATGATTACGATTGATAGCTAATGTCGTCGGCGCAGCATTGCGGGATCATTAGTATCGTCGGCAACCACTACGAACCGATCATTAATCTCTTCTTTCAGGTCGCCCGAAGATCGTTCCACGGAGCGCGAGAAAGGAATCGAACGTGTCGGTAGAGGCAGCAAGGGAGAGCCGCGAAGCATAGGCCGAATATGGGGTTTCCGCTCGTGAGCGCTTGCACCCACCCCAGCTTGATTGACCGAATCCAAACGCCTCCGAGGAATTGCGACACTTGCATTGCCACCGGATGATCTAGCTCCAGGCGGACCGAAGGTAGGCAGTTGACGACGACCAGTCAGCGGAGAAGACATTCGGACTACGCCAGATGGCTTGGTGTGACTGGAGACGATTCAGAAAGTAATAGGTATACCACAGAAGAGGCACAAACACCAAGCTGCCGGAAGGTACTTCACCGTCAACATCTTGGAAGGTTCGCCTAGTCACTTGTTCAATAGAGCAAGCCTGCTTCTGAGGAGAGATGACTGCAGAAGTTGAACCTGCAGAATCTTCAAATGGCTCGGGGAGTGAGAAATGAGAGATGGGAGAGAGACAGCTTAAACGAAGGCTCGCAGCTGTAGGTACGTCGGGGGTCGGACCTTCATCGTTCTGTGGCTCAAGAGTGGTTTCCGGACGTCGGGAGTTTGACAAACGAGCTATCAGCAATCCAGAGAGGGTGTGTGTCCGGTGGGGTCGAGATTGTTCAGAAACCACTGGACCTTGTTCATTACTAGTCAGGTTCCTGTAGCAAATTTCAGTGCGGACGGACGAGCAGAAAGATGCACAACATGCATATGAGATTGCGTTGCAGCGCCGCGAATCTTTTGGAGCGCTTGTCCCAATTCGCTGAACACCAGGAGTCGTTTTGCTTGTGAATGTGAGGCCCGGCCACTTTCAAGTTCGCGAGAATGTACCCGTGAGGTCTGGGGTGTAGACTCTACATCGGAAATGTCAATACTATCCTCGTGATGTATGGAACGAAGAGGTGAATTTTTAGTGAGTCGGGCAGTTGTTCTCCCTGCCGGGGATTCAAGAGCTGTTGAAGAGCATATCTCTTCTATCACATGACGGCTAATTGGGGATAGAGGCGAGCTACATTGGGGGTTCTGCATCAAGTGATCACGACTAACGAAAGGGGAGCAGTAAGCTGGTGAAATGGTTGATCGAATATAGTCTTGGGTACCTGCACTCTATATTTTTGTCTGGAACCACACGAATATCGCTTTCAAATAGCGTGTTTGCGGTGATCTCGGCTTGAAAGAGGCACAAGGACCTGTGCGAAGATTTCGCAGTGCTTGAGACGATGAAAGAGCTTTATTGGTAGCTCTGACATCCCTGGGTGATATTCCATCGCATTTCTGTGGCGAAGCAGAGGACTTCATAGCGTTTTACCTAGGAGATTTTGATCAGGGAATACCAAAGGAAGTGACGGGCCACAGGCACTCACGGTCAGTTGTCAGCCAGCATATGTAACAAGGGCACCAAACGGTAGTCCTGTACCCGCCTTGCCAATGCCTACGCAAGTGGTCGTGAACACTGCACCCAAGGACGATGGGATACATTCAAATCCTTACAGTATTGACCCTAGATTGGATACGACAGGTGTCAGATTAGACGAAAGGGAAGACAGGTAACGGTCTCACTTCCAAGAATGCCCGCGCAACAAACTGTGGCCCACCGTATGCGTCCAAGAGCGGTACGGTGCCATCTCGTGACTACAAGATGCCATGGGGCTGCCCAACCCACCACCCACGAGGATTTTGGCAGTGCTATAGTGGTAAGCGAGTATGGCTTGTCCATACTCGGCTAAAATACCCAACCCTAGATGACCAGTGACACTATGGTACCCACGGCTTCGACGGTGACGAGGGCAGTGCGTGACGACAACTAGTCTGCCACCCACAAGACGACGACGAAGGCGGGCAGCGCAACGGCGCAACGACCACCTACCAGGACGACACGCGGGAGGTGCAACGGCGCGCGCACCACCCACAAGACGATGAGGAGGGCGGGGGGCAGCGAAACTGCGTGCCCTCCACCAACCATGACGAACCGCGGGCTGCGCAACGGCGCACGCTACCACCACTGGTAGCTGCGCGACAGCACACCACTGGGCGACGACCGCGCTGGTACGTGCACAACCACGATCACGATCAGCATAGCTGACGACGTAGGGAGCACACGGTACGAGACAAGGGTGCCATCATACGACGTCAAGGCCGGGGGTGCGACGGCACAGAGGGCGACGACACGCCACCGCCCCGATGACGGGTACCACCACCATCACTATCCACCCAGCAACGTACCAGCAACGACCAACATATGTTCACCTGCTTACGCCCCAAAAAGAATAATACTTCGACAGCCATGTACTCGGACTCCTTCACACTTGGGCTCCGCCGCACTTGGATGACGGCGAACCCGGACTCCATCGGACCTTGGATGACCAAGTACTTGGACTCCACCCAGACTCCTTCGCACTTGGACGATGGCGAACCCGGACTCCGTCGTACTCCATGTACTCGTACTCCACCGCACTTAGACGACCGAGTACCTGGACTCCACCTGGACTCCGTTGCACTTGGACGACTATGTACCCGGACTCCATCAGACTCAGTTGGACTTGGGCTCCGGCGCACGTGGATGGCATATATGGATGGATGGTAGTACATGCAGAGGCTACATACGAGCCAATAAGATGTGTACAACATATGCTAAGGAGAATAGTACATTTGCCTACTCAAAATACGTGTCCCCCGCCTCGGGCCTCGCCTTGCCTCCATCTCATCGCCATTCTGTTATGCGGCATATGGGACCCTTGTCGTCGTTATCATCATGGTAGACGCCGTTGCGTCACCCCTTCCCTTGTCGTCCCCTCGAGGAGGTATCTGTTGTGTCGCCGCTGCATTTATTGCCGTCGTGCTCCCGGACACCATGGAGAGAACAAATATGCGTGTGGGTAAAACGACGGCAACAACTGAAAGCGATTATTGCTAGCTGGGGCAGGTGGGCCAGTCCGGCTTGGGCGTTTGTTGATGTGTGCGAGGAGGTCAGCGTGCATGGTAGGGGCAAGCACATGCTGGAGGGAAAGAGCAGATGAACACAGGTAGGACCGGGCACTGTGGGGCCTAGGTTCGAAGGGGCAACGGTGAAACACCAGGATTCAAACTTCTTCCTTCAGTCTTTCTCACGCCATGGATTCTATACATATCACTGAGGGCTTTGTGCCATTGCAGGTGCATTCCCACCTGACGATACCTGAAACTGACCTTGAAACTCCAGTTTCCTGGCTTACTACTGCCCTCTACCCTGGCGCTATCCAACTCCATGACATATCCTCCTCTCTCAGCATACCAGCAATCCACCACAACATTTGGTGGTCAATTCTCCGAAGAAGATAGTATCCATCGTAAGTTCTTGCATCCTTTGATGATTTTCTATGTGAAGAAAGGAGCCTCTTGACTAGGTCGATCTATCGATACATTTACCACCTCAGAATCTACGGGCTCTCGGCCTACAAGTGGAGATTCTACCAATGGTACTCGAGCCTTGGTTCTTTTCATTCTGAGTCACATACTAAGGGATTTCAGACTCCAACACTGGGTCCTTTGCGATTCTTGGAGAGATTCTGGGTGTCCTTGACTCCTTCCGAAACGATATGAGTCATCAAATCGACGCCTTGTGTACTCAATCTGATGAAACAGCGAAGGACATCAAGTGTTTGAGGAACACGACTGAAGTCCTAGTGAAAGCGCTAGCAGACTTGAGGAATGAGGTCAATCAGAAAGACTCCAAGTTCTTCCCCGGGCTAGAGCAACAACAGTGGAAGCCGGCTGTGGTAGGCGGTGGGAATGCAGAGACAGATGTGTAACGGAGCTGGGCCATTTGCTATACAGATAATTAGGGCAAGATGGATGTCGCCTTTAGCACATGAGCATGTCACGGCAAGTACTTGTTTGCCGCTGCAATGCTGGGGATAAGGCCGTATGTGCATGCTTCATGCTTCTGATACTTTTTCCTTTGATTGATGCTTTGACATTTTTTGGGCGCATCAGTACCTTTCCTGTCTTGTATTCAAAATGCGTGACGTCAATCCTCATCACACCATTCTGCTCGCCTCACCTGCAAGAAGTGCTGCCGCGCGTAATGGCCCGCTCTCGGTATCCATATAGCTCAACCGCGTGTGCACTCGGCGAAGCACGTTGCCGCCTCCTCCGATCTCACGTCCTTGGATTGTCGTTGCCCTTGCCCTCGAGCCCAGCAAGCTTGGCATTGAAGAGCGCTTCTTTCAGTAAATGGTCCCGCCAGACGTCGGCTTTGAGAACAGAATCGAGGGCAGTATCGTGACATGTCACCATAGGGCCACACACCTCTTGTTCCACGAACAGGATCTCGATGTGTGCCAGGTTCGGAAGGTCACGCATCGCAATGTGCTGAAGCAAGGTCGATTTGTTGACGCCTGACATCGGTCTCATGAAGGGTTCTGGCTCGTAATGGAAACAAGGCTCACTGTTTCGCCTGATCAAGCCACAGCGGCAAGGGTCAAACCGGCACCTGACCTAGAACTAGAAATGAGACCATGGAACCCTGTCTAAGAAGTGCATACAGGATACGATTGGATGTCGATAGATGCGAGATGAATGTCCTTGCTCTTAGTTTTGGCAGCAGCCTCAGCTCCAATGGGGTTGATCTATATTGCGTAGGCATCAATAGGGACACATCACGCCCGGTCTTACCCCAATAGACATTTCCTCGTAATTTTACTGCAAGTTTATGTCGTCAGATAGGCCGATACGTATATGATGGGTGGGATGGACACCTGCTTGCAATGCTGATCAAGCAACTTGGATCTCCAGTACAGATCCCTCCTCGCCAGCTTCTCAATCTTGGCCTGTCCAAGGTCGAACCTGCTTCCTTCATCACGCACCTTGAGCTTGGCCTCCTGCTTTTCAAGCCTTTTAGCTTTGACGCGGGATGCCCTGTGCGCACACAACAGCCTTTGCGTCACCCAGCATGCAGGGAGGGATCCACAGAGAGTACTCACTTTGATCTCGAGGTCGACGCCTTCCCCGAACCCGACCGTGCTCGATGTCGTGCCAGCTTTGGAGAGATCGACGACCTTGTCGAGTTTCATGAGCTTTGGGTGGGACGGACTGCGTGGTCGAGCAGCCAGTTGGTCAGAGAGCAGGGCAACCTACTCAAGAGGTCTGGGCCGTCTGGCTGTGCCCGTGAACAAATGGGTGAGGTCGCAATCGGTGAGGTGCGAGCAGCTGAGCATAAGCTATGTGAACATCTATGTGGATGAGTGTGACATGAGCTGCAAGAGGCCGAGAATGTCCGACATACCAGGGTGGTGATCTTGAGAAGGGTAGGCGATGGCGATCTGCCTTGCATTACCCAAAGCATGGTCTGCAGATTGACACACTCTGCAAACGTGGTCTCCTGTCCTCATAAGTTACTCTTGTGATATTCTCATCAATTGCGAAGACCGCGAGCTTTCTCATATTGTATAGTACTCGGCTAAGGACACCTTGTCCTCGATGCAGTGAGTCTTGGCTCACAGGGTGTCAACGCAGGGATCCATGGCAGCCTCATTTATGTACGACTCAAACGTGGGCTTTCCAAAGATGAGGCCTTGAGGGGGTAAGTGAATATGTAGCTGGTCATATGATTAGATGTGTCCGTCGGACCAGCGACTGATGAAGGACACGAGACATGCACTCTTGGTCTGCAAAGTTGTCTTGCGAGCCCTGCTTGTCAACTATGCATATAAAGCCTCCTGCTCACCAATGCACGCTCTCTGGGTGTCATCCAAGGATTTACCAAGTGCCACCATGGCAGGAATAGCACCGAGACGAGATTGTTCGAACCCTGTAACAAACGTTCAGCATGCAAAACGAGGAGTGCAGGAAACCAGATGTACACCCAGTGGCAAAGAAGCTATTGTTGAAATCCAAGTACCTAATTATGGTGTCAATGTTGAACGCACCACAGATGGAGTCAAGCTGACAGCTGGTTCTTTGATGCAGTGGGATGTTGGTGGGAAAGGAGCAGAGGCAGAGGTAAGAGAATACTGACCTAGGTGTAGACCATGGCAACCTCTGTTCACTAGGGTAGCTCTGTACTGTAGCCTTGCCTATTATCTGAAAATCATCATAACCTTGACTATAGGTGGGCTTGATGGATTATTGGCCAGCACATTTGGTTGCAGTACATTGATTGATCCAGTTGGACTCATGTGTGACCATACTGAAGCAGCTAGAAATCACAGTAACTCAAATATAAATGTATGGTACTATTGCAAGACATGTAAAGAATAATAGTTATGTAAATCAACAGAAGTAATTATTATGGGACCAACCATTGTTGGTTTTTTGCCAGGCTATAAAAGCTTTATCAGTTTGAAATACAAATGATGATCTTATACCAGTGAAGTGCAAATTAAAATGAGTAATATGATTTGAAGGAAAAACCACAAAGTCGCCACTCTGTAGCTCAAAAACCAAACCTGGCTCCTTTAAAGCCAAGGCACCTCCAGAATATTTGCCAATAGACAAAACTAGACAATATCCCATGTCTCCGACATCCCTATGTGCTTGAGTACACACATTAATGTTGAGAACAAATGAAACAAAGGGAGAAAGAAAACTTCCAGGTTGTCCTGGAAGTGAATTTACCACTGTAATCATGGCTTCATACTCTGAAGCCAGATTGATTCTAAGCTATATCTCACATGAATCTAAAATCAAAACCATAAACAAGATCACTCACCACTTCTTCAATCCACTCTAGCACATCTGTAAAACTATCAGAGAGATGTTGATAAATGTTTCCATGAGTCCTAAAATCATTGGACATGTAGGGAAGAAATTGAGATATGTTGGTCCTAGACACATTGACTCTTCTAAGATCCCATGGGTGCACATCCTCTGGGGCTCCATTTCCCTTTTGAAATTAAATTAGTGAATAATATCTGATGAAATTTACCACTTACATTTGTTGTATAACGGTTATACCAACTGAAATGGAGGCATTGGTAGGGTTTACCATCACTGCTGTCTCTAGTTTTAAGAGGTTGCTGGTTCTTTGTCATGAGACAAGCACTGAGCCTGCCAAACAGCATACTCTTTAAATGGGATGGCAAGCCATTGCATACAAATGCCATTAGACTCCCATCAGCATTCCTGATATCCATAGCACTAAATCAAATGTCAATAGAATATATTATAAATGGTTCAGCAAATTACCCTTCAAAAGCAGTCATTGGGATTCTAACATAGAAGGTCTCTGGTGTTTTAGCACCTTGAGCATAATGACTTATAAGCTAGATCATTGTAAAGATTAGAAATGAATATATGAATCATTGAGAATAAAGCCTTACCTCCTGGTTTAGTTGCTCAGTATTACATACTCTAACACCCATAGAGGCAGCCTGTCTCTCAGTATCAGTCCATCTTGCATTCTCTATCATATCTTGGTAGCAGGGATTTTGACTGTTGAGGCTTGCCTCAGGATCAAAGCTTGTATTAATCCTAGTCACCATTAGGTGTGGCCCTGATGAAGGAAATGCTGCCCCCCTAGACAAGGAGATCAAAGATGGCTGTAGTTGGTAGGTTGAAAGCTGAGGAGGAGCTGAGTGTAAAGGCTGGAGAGATGGCACAAATATGCCAGGAGCTTGTGCCCTAGCCATTGTAAATGACTTCCATGCATCCATTGACCTGGGGGGCAAAGAAAACATTCTAGACACACACCATGTTAAAAAAGAGTTTGATATAATAAGATGAAAATACATACCTAGATTTCAAATTTCCCAAAAGACTATCAGAAGAGACCAAATCTGTGCAATCCAGTGTTTGATCTGAAGTCTGAAATACTAGCCTAGTATCAGAGCACATTTTGCTTATGGTAGGGATTATTGAGGCCTCAATGAGAGTACGACAATCTAAAGTCAAATTAGTATAAGCACCTTTCATAAAGATTTAAATCTTGCCTTCAGCAGCTCTTGTCGGGTCTCTAAGCATTTCACCCAGCTTTGCTACTTCATCTGATTTGAATCTTGCTATATCCCCTCTAAGGTTTAATCCAGAGATCAGCACAAGAAAATATACCGTCCCTGCAGCTCCAATAGATGCAAACTTTCTCCCAACAACTACCCACCCCTCGAATGTTTTCTTCGCAGGACGTTCTTCAGGTTTGTAATGCTTGACATTCTGCTCCCAGACATCACCAGCACCACCAAGGTTGTTCTCAGAACAAAGGCTACTTGCAATCAGCAAAGGTCAAATGGCACACTAAGAAGGCATACCGAACTACCTCAAAGGCCAACTGAATTTGCGTAAGTATGATTAAAAAATCCAACCCCACATTTTTGGAATGAAGGCGGTGGCAGCGTGAAACAATGCTACTGAAGTCTTGAAGGTCCGCATCCATACTTTGGAAGGCTTGCTGGATCGATTGCAACCACCAGCCAGGATTGCGCGATGATGAATGGTAAGTAGCCGTCGAGAGCGTGCTCAGTAGTACCTCTGACGTGCTACAGCGGCGGTGATGGCTGTTGGTGTCTCTTGATGGTTGGGCAAGCTCCCACCGTATGCCTAATCGGTGACATGGCGATTGGGCCCGCCGCCGTGGTTGCCTGCGCTGTTCAAGTTGGACATTGGGCGAACAGTGGTCGTTGTGTCTACGCTGTTCGGCATGGGGCTGTTCAACTTTGTCGCTTTCCGACTCTGAGCTTGAACGGTGGTCATCACGTCTAATTTGTCCATGCAACCGTTCAGCTTTGTCCCTTTCCAATTCCGAGTTGGAACGGTTGTCACAGCTGCGACGGTGGAGGCTGGGCTGTTGGGCGTTGGGGGAACGCTGGCCGTCGTGTCCGCGTTGTAGATCCCGGCTGGAGCAGTCAACGCATCTGCGATGACGGGAGCTGCGTTGTTGGGCACTGGGGGAATATTGGTCGTCGCGTCCACGTTGTAGATTCCATTCTGACTCCGAGCTAGAGTGGTCGTCACAGCTGCGACAACGCGAGCTAGGTGGTTGGGCACTGGGGGAACGCCGGTCGTCGTGTCCACGTCGTAGGTCCAGGCTGGAGCAGTCAACACATCTGCGATGACAGGAGCTGCGTTGTTGGGCATTGGGGGAATACTGGTCGTCGCATCCACGTTGTAGATTCCATTCTGACCCCGAGCTAGGGTGATCGTCACAGCTACGACGACGGGAGCTGGGTTGTTGGGCACTGGGGGAACGGTGGTAATTACGTCCGCATTGTAGATCCCATTCTGACTCCGAGCTAGAGTGGTCGTCACATATGCTACGACGGGAGCTGGGCTGTTGGGCACTGGGGGAACGGTGGTCATTGCGTCCGCGTCGTAGATCCCATTCTGACTCCGAGATAGAGTGGTCGTCACATATGCGACGACGGGAGCTGGGCTGTTGGGCACTGGGGGAACGGTGGTCATTGCGTCCGCGTCGTAGATCCCATTCTGACTCCGAGATAGAGTGGTCGTCACATATGCGACGACGGGAGCTGGGTTGTTGGTCACTGGGGGAACGGTGGTCATTGCGTCCGCGTCGTAGATCCCATTCTGACTCCGAGCTAGAGTGGTCGTCACATATGCGACGACGGGAGCTGGGTTGTTGGTCACTGGGGGAACGGTGGTCGTTGCGTCTGTGTTGTAGACCCCATTCTGACTCCGAGCTGGAGCGGTCGTCACGCTTGCGACGACGGGAGCCAGGTTGTTGGATAATGTGGTGGTCGTCGCGTCCGCGTCGTAGGTCCCATTCTGACTCTAAGTTGGAGCGGTCGTCACGTCTGCGACGACGAGAGCTGGGCTTAGTTGGGGAAGCGGCCTGTACTGTTGCTTCCATCGCAAGGAGGGCTTGAAGATGCGTCACACGGGCGCATGGTGTGATCTGACTGAGGGCTCGTGACAACACAGAAACTTCCTCCTCAGAGAAAGTAAAGGTGCGCATCAAAAACACAAGCCCCGTCCTGTAGAGAAAAAAGCCAGGTTTGTTTTCAGGGTCCTTCAGCAAGTGTAAGCAGGCATCTAAAAGGCGGGCTGTCCTTACCCGAGACTGTCAAAAACTCGACAAAATAGGAATAGCCCGGTTTTCGTGCACTTAGCTCACGAAGTTTCCTTGAACGGCCTGACTGCAGGCAGTTCCGTCCGATAAGAGCTCCCAGGTAAACTCAGAGAACTGTTTAGCAGTAACGTTGTAACGTTACTCAAATGAGCGACGTTACAAGAGAAATCTAGATCTACATACTTAATTTAAATAAAGTAAGCGGAGTAAGCGAGTTTGGGGGGTTCATACTCGGCAAAGCTTGCCTGTCAACAGATGCGGACGGCATCCCAGAATTCATAGTGCTGAGTAGGTTTGAGGGATTTCGAAAGCTAGCTCCGTTGAACAGTCGAGCAATCGAAGCTACTGCAGATTTGCCAGTGAGGAGGCACACAAGCGGGACATCTTTCGCGGGACCATTCGCGAGCATCACAAATCTCCCAATGCAGCAACAACCGAGTGCCCCTTTCCTACATGTAGTTAGAGCAACTCCACAATACTGTACCTCGACTAGGCTCACACTTACCAATGTTCCGTACCTCATCCACCATGCGAATAACTGTGGTCCCCTCTATCGCGCCTGCAAAAGAGAATGATTCGCTCGTCGCGATCCTTCTGATTCGTGGACAAACCAAGTCAAGGATGCATATGAATAAACGAAGATGAACACCAGTTACCGCTGAAATATCAGTCACGAATTCGTTCTGCGGTGAGAGTTTGGACCGAACGGTAGCGGATCCACGCGCATCAGCGAGATCGTCCGCACCCGAGGGCATGACAATACATGCGCAGACCACAGGTGAGGCATCTTTCCAAAGAACAACACCATGTCCTATACATGGTACTAGCTTAGAGGTGAATCTGGTGGATGAAAGACAAGGACGCACCTCAGGACTTCCTTCTCCGTACATGATCCCGAGTCGTTTGAGAATGGTGAAGGAGGGCATAGAGAATCTCATCGTCTCACCAGCCGATGGATACGGAGAGGATCCCGAGATCGGTGCCGCCGCCACCTGCCTTGACCTCTTTGAAGACTTTCTCTAATGCGGAAAGGCTGGGGTCTCGAACAGTGAGGTGTTTGATTAGACGCCACTCAGTGACAACGGACTTGATGGTAGTCAGTGGTCCTTAGGTTCGGAAGAGCCGTGTCAAAGCAGAGCCAAGGAAGATGACGCGCAAGTTGGTGATGCTAGGACACCTGACTAAAAACTCGGTAAATGGATCGATGAATGTTCCGAGACATAGGACCGCCATGACTTTTGAGTGGAGAATGTGACGTCGATGAGCACTGGTGGTGTAGGCAGGGCAGCGAGGAGGCGAACACAGACAAGACCGCGACAAAGCCCGGGTACCAGTTGTTTGGTGGCAAGCATCTGAAAAGTGTCTGTAGACATGTGGAATCGAAGCGAATGACAGAAGTGTTAGCCCTCGGCGAATGCAGCTCACGAGGATGACGGCGACCATGTATGGCGATGATGGGGAGTGATGGGGAAGTTGCAGGGGTGCAGGTGGGTAGCTCGAGGGCAGAGGGGAGCGGTACAGTGCACAATAGCAAGTTGATCGAATAAAGGGAAGTGGTGTACAAAGTCATAAAAGAAATCTGGGAGGACCATCATACTGTTATGTAAAAGCAAGAGCTCGGAGGTTCGTAAAGGACAAACGGATGTACAAGGCGTCTGTGAGGTTGTCTACAGGAAGGTCGACAATATTCGATTCCATCGGGGATGCGTGCTTCATGAGCGCGATTGGGTCTGTCCGGGGTTCACGATGACCCTGGCACAGCTGAGTTGCTGAGCCGACGCGGTCACTATAGATACGCCGACGGTGAGCGCACGCCGTGAGGACAGTCTGAGTCATTCCTGCGTTGTGGGACCAGCTGAGGCGGTTGCCACTCGCCGTTGTGCCTCTCAAAAAAAAAAAAAAGTCTGAGTCATTCCGAGCCTTACTATTCGTGGATACGACATTGGCGCCGCGGAGTTCCTCGAAGGTGCTACTCGGCTAAGCACGCTTAGCTGGCGGAGCTTCCTTACAAGGCTTTATGGCGTGCACTGTCGACCAATCAGATCTTCAGAGCCCGCAGAGGTGATCGTGCAAGCGGTAACGTTACTCGACAGCCTTCAATGCATATTCAAGGCCTTTGCCGCTGCCACCGCCATCGCCATGTCCGGCGAGTGGACAGCAACTGCCTCCGTCGCTGGCGTCATCGCCTATTGGCCTACAACCAGTGAGCATGACATTCGTACTACTCTTGCGTACATATTAATGAATACACAATCCTTCGATGCTACTCCTGACATCCAAAACATACCTCTATCCAACCATTTAGGATTCCGTCCTGTGCTCCTGCTGCTTCACTACCGCAGTCCTTGGGGACTATGCCACTCAACAGCGACTCACAGAAGTGTTTGACGAGGGTGGACTGGGTGAGTAGTAGGCAGGGCGGTTGTGAGGGAGGTGGAGGTGGAGGTGGAGGATTCCCGGAAACGTGTAACCTAAGAGTCCAGGGTATCGTGCAAGCACCTGTTCCTTCGTGAGTGGCAAGCTAACATGCCACAGAGCCCTCACCGGTGCCTCACATCCTCGACACAAGAGCCGTGTTTCACTTACCCGAGCAAAGAGAAAATTGTCAGATTCCTCTTGGAGCTCGGAGCCATCGATGGGACCATGTATGCTTCCTTTGTGTCCACCCGTGTCACAAAGTTGATACCACATCGACAGGATGACGCGACTCCTTGTTGATACTCACGTAGAGGCGCGCGGGCAACCAACCCTCCGTTCAGGCTTGTATATCATTGTTCTCTGTTGGCTCGAGCAAACGACTTGGGACGACTCAGCAACATCTTCCGTTCATCGCAATCGCATCATGTTTATGAGGTTTGTTCGAATCAACTCTATTTGAGGTCCAATGTCCAAATCTATCCTATGCAGATACCTGACAAAGATGTGTGATTAAGTCGTGTCCCTCGTCTCATCTGAGCATGCAAAGACCATAATATGGAGTGAAGACGATGATAAAAACACAGACGATGACCAGATACTCGATGTTGGCCAAGATGAGTCGGATCAGATGTTCACATTTGAAGTCGCGCAAACCAACGGGCAGGAGGAGTCGGTAACGGTTCGCAGGGTTTCAAGGTCAATTTAACTTCTACACTGGCGGCATCCTGGCTGACAAGATTGGTTAATTTTAGGCAGTTTCAATGAAGATTGCTTACAGAGGTGCACAGCGAAGATCCGGGCGATAGCACCTTCATTATTATTTGGGGAGACGGCTCAAGGATTCATGACGGTGGAGCACCGAGAGGTGATGATCAACGCCCTCAAAGACCATCTGATAGCACCTTTGCAGCTTGGGTATCTATCGGTCATGCCTGCTTCGTGAGCGGGAGCGAAGAATCGCTCTTGGTTGATACGCAAGCTCAGGCGAGAGTGTTTTCGCTGGTGACGCTCCAGTTTCGGTTTGCCTGATCTTGTTTCCATTATTGCGCGCGCATTTTATTGATGTGTGGTTGGGTCGACTAGGCCTGCCACGCTACAACTCGGTCATGTCCCCTGTAGTGTGAACTCAACACCCGATGGCGCTTGTCTGCTGGTCGCACACGCCCGGGTGACCTGTCCGTAGTGTATCACTGGAGTACCTTCGCTCTACGGAAGGAACTCCCCTTGACCTGGGCCAGATCAGTGTCGAGAATGGGTTCGTCATTACGTCACTGATCATCCGAACCGTAGTCCACGGGGTCGTGCTTGATTTCGACGCGCATGCATGCAAATCGCATGCACTCGACATCACTCGCAAAGTGACTGAGTTCACATTCAAGCAGAAGGCCGCGCATAAATCTTCCGGACGACACGGCACAGGAGCGGACCCTGCGACAGTACACAATTGCCTTATCGACTGTCATGCCGAAGTGTGGATGCGTTTCCCCGTCTTGCCCACGGTGCAACGTGAAACGGTTTCCTTACTGAGTCTCCGGAGCTAGTCTTCGTGACGCATCTCAATTACATACGATACGCGCCCCATTTCGCGGGGATGATTCAAACGTTTGAGAGAGCGACGAAGAAGCCAACGGGGGATATGCTCAGATCCATCCAAGATCTCCGCGACGGCATTCTCTGTCCTTCCTTGTCGATACGTCGTTTGCTGGGTTGGCCATGCGGACAACAGAGGGCGTTTGGATGTCGGTTACCCCTATGAAAGATGTATTGATTGTTCTCCTCGACTTTGAAGGTTCGTATGCCTCATTTCACGTGTGCTCACTTTTGGATGCAATACTTTTCGTTTGTAGGTGTACACAGCATAGAACGGTCCGCACGCTGCTTGTTTTGCTCAACACTGCGATATCTAACTTGGTAAGTAGGACAAGGTCGAAAGACTCCTGGTTCATGGGCATTTATTTTCCAGTTATCGTTCCGCAACAACTTCGCGCTCAGTCTAGATATTAGTGGGCTATTCCAGTCCTTCCGGTCGAGTTCAACGGTATTGGACCCAAAGGCAAATCCGTCGCTATTCCAATTGGCTCTGGTCATCATCATCAAAGTAGGTCCTTTGTGCTACTCTCCACACCATGCTTTTCTCCGTACTAGGACGTGGTGGACTCGGGCAAGGCCGAGATCGCCAAGAGTGAGTGGTGCCTGTATATCGTGTCTTGTACGGGAAAATGACGAATGTGCTTGTCTGTTTCCAGGTTCTTGCTCAAGTTCTAATGGGTTGTACAGGACAAACAAGAAGCGAATTTCGTCTCATCATACCATGGTAAACAGTTAAGCTCGAACGAGTCAAATAGACTCATGCTTCACTGACACAGGCTGGACATTGAATCAAAGGGTTTTACAAACTCGCAACACATCGATCGGCGGGGGAGTTCTTGCATTTGATGAAAACCTTGATGGCTTAATTGAAGGTAAGCCTGTTCCGGAGGTATATTTTCGATTTGTTGACGTGCTCCAGGCGAACTACTGGGCCACCATGTCTCGTATGTCGAATGCGTTTTGGTCTACTGATCACATGCTGACCGTGTGTCTCACCGTGCACAGCTTATTTTGACACCGCTTGCTAATGCACTTGCTTATGGATATGCGGAGACCGATCCAGGTTCTGAAGGTTAACTTCAACCGAAGATATATTGCCTGACCTAACTACAAATCCGTTGACAGAATCTGGATACCGATATGCCGATTGAACTTCCAGATACACCTTACCAACAGTTCATTGGTGGCGGCAATCGGTCCGTATCTCGCGAACGTGTGTTAACAGTGCTTCGGATGGCTTGGGAGGGCCACGCATCGCGTCAATACACGCCGAAGACGAATGGATAATGGGTTTGACCCAACATCTCGAAAAGATTGTGGACTTGCGGGTCGCTCACGTAAACGAATGGCTAGACCAGAACTTGGCGCGATTCCAATCAGCAAGCGGGGGCGGAAGCCATGCAAGTATCGATGACCTGAAACGTTTGCTTGAGAGTTCGATTGTGGACTTGCGGGATAGCGTGCAAACGTGTGGGTTGACGTGCAGTGGGTGTCATCTGCGATGTGTTTGGCAATCGGATCGGAGGAGCACCGGCCGTGTACGATGAAGTGAGCAATATCTCCCGTGATCTTACATCTTGGATAATTAGTCCCTACAGTGGGACATGTGGGAAAGCACATGTATGTGTTCGAGAGTTCGGTCTGACGCAGTCACTCACCACATGCTTCATAAATGTGTTGCGAACCAGCGTTTGTGCGGCAAGGCATACAGGTTTTCGGGAAGGCATGGATGTCTGGATGTCTGTGCTAAGGTACGCACCTTTGATCTGGAAGTTTGACCATTGTTTGACGTCAACTATAAATGTGATTGACTACCCTGGTGAAGAACATCTCTGCGCCGCGGTTCACGCCCGTGGGAACCGGGTGAGCCAGTTCTTATTACCGTTGATCGTTTCCGCAGTTGGCCATTAACGCAACTTTCTAGCTATGCGATCTATCCGACGTGCGATTAGTTGACTTGAGCATATACTCGTGTCCTGGAAAGTGCTCCATCCCCAGGTAGCCTTTTTCTCTCGTAATGGCAGCATCGATTCATATTCATTGTGTTTGAAGTGACACGGGTCATTCCCTTCATCGATGCGATGCCCAGTTCTGCTCGATTCAGTGCCAGCTATGCAAACGCCTGTGCAGATCAGGACCACATGCACGGTCTTGACTCCGGTGCAATCCATCTATGTGGGTGCGTATGATCGCTGAAGTAGTGGTTAGCATCTGCGTCTGATTGATGAACTACAAGACAAGAACACATGCACTGCCATCTGCGCCGCTCTGGGAATTTGCGAGATTTGAAACAGCGCCGCATTTCCGTTGAAGCGACGTTTACCGGCAGAAAACCAAGGTTCGTTTTCCGGGGGTCGTTTTTCTGAGACTTATTTCCTTGTAGTATTCTCAGGGTTAGTTTGAGATATTTGTGGTTTTCCTTTCTTCATTCAGCTGATGGTACAGTGGCCGAAACGCTTGAGATGCATCAAACCGATATATTCCTAACTGTACGTATTCCCCTGTTTCAACACACACATCAGTGTTTCACGCATGTGCAGGGATTCAATCTTTCGCAAGACAAGTGGAGCATGAACGATACACATTGAAATGGAGGCCACTTTTTGTGGCAATAGATGTACAATGCACATTGTGGGGGTGTATGCACCATCTATGGTGCGATGTGGGACGAGTACGCATCATTTGCATCCATCCGGCGTCGCATCTCAGACAAGATTTTAGGTACGACAAAGGCATTGTCCTCATGCCTATCATGTCTTATGCATCTAATGCACTAGTCCACCCTCGTACCAAGTCATAGCACTCAATGACCTGTCAATTTTACCGTACAATCTGGAGGATACGTCTGCAGGGCAGGGCTCTCAACTACAACAGCAACCAGCAATATATTTTCTCGCAGAGAACCTCTTAGCATCTGAGCCTTTTTGTGGTAGATGGTAGGCTCATTGTCTCCCTGATGTTTGATCTCATTTAGGGGCCGCGAAGGGTGATGATATGCGTGCAACTGTTAGACTGCGGTTTGAGTTCCTCGGGTGCTTATAGCCGAGTATGAAGGTGCCATACTCGCTTAGCTTTGGGCACTGCCACATTCCCATACAAATTACAGGAGTTAGAAGGGTGTTAGTGTTTAGGTTTGTGGTCCTCATTAAGTATTTCGCTTACATACTACACTACTGTAGTACCGCGCTACCACCCACCCCCAACCACCGCACCCGCCGTTGCCTCCCGCCCACGCACTCCGCCATCCCCCACGCCATCAAGCGCTGCTACCCGCCACTTCGCCCCGTTCCCCGTGCTCCAAGTAGGTCCACGTCTGCCGCTTCCCCCGTGCACACACCCACCTCTACAACCACCACCGCAGGACAACGGCGAGGGCAGTACAACGGGCACCACAACGGCGTGCCATGCGGCGACGATGGGGAAGAGAGGACGACGACGATGGCAAGGGTGAGGCGCAACAGGTACGCCCACCATGACGACGATGATGGCGCAGTCACGTACCTAGCCCACAGCGACGATGGCATGCAACGGCATGCCCATCACCACAACGACAACGGCGACGCGCTACCACACCACGCGCAAGGACGAGCGCGACGTGACGGCCCCACCGCCACCAAAGCGAAGAGGACGGTGGGCATGCCCACGACGACGACGCGCAGGTGGGGCGTAATGGCCCTACCACGCAAACGACAACGGCGCAGGCGATGGCTGGGACGGCGTGGCGGCCCAACCGCCACCAAAAGACGATGACGAGGGCGAGGACACGCAACAGCGCATCCACTACCACAACGCTGACGACGGCAATGGCGACGGCGCACCCACCACCACCATCGTGAAGACGACGGCAGGACAGCAGCGGTGCGGCGACGACGACGACGACGACGACGACGAGGGATAGGGCGAGGGTACGCAACAATGCCCACCCCACAGCGCCGACGACAACTGCGGCAAGGCGGCAAAACGGCCCGCCCCGAATCTATGATCCTGCGGCGAACGTCTCCATGGCGGTGAGTGTGTCTGCACCTCTATCCTTATTCGGTTGCTTAGCTGTATTTTCAGAATGAAGCAGGCTCTTGGATCTTGATTAACATGATTTTACTATGTTTGGCATCCGTTATGGGTGAAAATGAGTCTGAGGTTAACATCATACCTGAGTTTCCTATTGCCAGAACTGTACTCGAAGGTTGTTCCTTTGCCAGGGTCGTTGACTTTTTGGTGACTAGGGCTCATTCGAAATACAATGGTATGCTTGTTCAATAGATGATCCTTGATGATCCTTGATGAGCTTATATCACATAAGATTTACTACTCGAGACTCCAGTCGCTGCGCTCGCAAATAAAACTGGCATGTTGAAACACGCTAACATCTTTGAGGCCAAACCGGACCATGTGAAGGCGGCTCTCCCACAAGCCACTGTGGCAGCTTCTGCGTATTGTAAGCAACATGAGTCAGTTTGTTGCTGTTACAAGTGGTCCAAGGTCACCGAGCTTGATCTTGGGTTAGCCGTCATGAGAGGATGTATCACAAACGGAGAACAGTGGGCTTTCTTTGTCTACAGGGCCAATAATTCGGGCCAGGCCAAACTGGGGGTGGCGCAGGAGGTGTCACTAGGACCCGATCTCGGACAGCTGACCCTTCTTCTGGGACTTTTGTGCGATTGGGTGCAGTAAATGTCTTTCATTATTCACACAATCTAAATTTTTGACAGGTGCAACACCCAAGTGAGTTCGAGCAGGTGTTTTTTAAGATCGAAGAGTAGTTGTAGATCTTTGTCCTCATCTGGACTTGGGGTCCGTCAATCCCATGTTCTGCAGCCATTTCGTGTATTCTACCATCACCCAGGTTGCATTGTCCTTAGTGAGTTCGGAGTCGTGTCGGCTTGAATGTGTCAGTTGATGAGTGAACTATGGAGATCAATGTGTCAGAAGCCTTGCAACCCTCGCCGTCATTCACTACCGTCATGTCTCTGCAGCTGAAATTATCTTTGCTGTTTCTCCCGATGATATCATACTCTCGTCCCCGCGACAAGGTCATTACAGAAGGTGGTCAACAGTAAGCCATTAAAGATGTGTTGCGAGAATACACACCGATGTTACAAAAGGTCGGTTCCCCTCGTTCGATCCATCTGTGGGAGAACGTCGCGTATTTGAGTTTCCCCGTTCTAGGGCTTTGACTTGCCTTGTCTCTCCTCGGCACGGAACGACCTGTGGCCTCCTTGACTCAGTCACCTTGGCTATGTCGCCTTCTGAACCACCAGCATGTCGTGATGGAACATCCTGTTCCCCTCTTGGCGCAAGACGAGCCTCTTCTCCGAAACATAATCGTCCTATAAGCTTCCATGACGTCTTGCGAGGGAAGCCCGGGTTCCTATGATGCATGTGAGTACGTGCCAATCCTATTCATCCAATGTACACGCATTCGATGCATCTCCAAGGCTGTCCTCTGCAGGCCCGGGTCGTAGTCTGACACTGATGAACCTCTGCTTAGTGTGGGTCGTCCCAAATCCGGGGCGCCTCATATCTGTCCATGAGGAAAGAAGTGGCGCATGCACCCTATCACTTCTCATTTGAGCTTGGGAACTTGACCTGCGTGCCTGCGCTCGGGTGAGTGGCACGCACGAACACGAGGTCGCACCTTGAGCGTGGTCTGGGAAAAGTTGCCCGTCGTGGGTGTGGACCAAGGGACGGCGCATACAATAGGGAGGCTCGTTATGTGTTCATCCCGGTCACCTTCGCTTTTATAGCTTATCATTGAGTAATCCTTCATAGCGCATGGTCCTTGTCCATTTGGAACACATGGTAAATACACCCCGAGATCAACAACTATACGAACACAACATCGCCATTTACAACAGTAGGACGCGCCTTACGACAAACCGAGTATTTGGATGCGTTCCTCCCGAATAGCGTACAGGAAGACATATGGGTGTCCCTCGGCCTTTTTCTCGGCGACCGCGTCACGCAGCTGGAGAATGTATGTCGTTTGAAGTAGCAGCATAGCCGCGACGGTCGTCTTCCATACATCCTCATCGTGGATCCAAACCGAGCTCTGGACTCTTTGAGCGTATCGAAGATCGTGCTCGACACATTGATCATGATCATCGGGATACCATTGGTAATCGCAGCCTTGAGGTGCGCGCCCCGCTTATATGCTGTAGAGATCGATAAAGTGAACTGTCTGATACGTACAAGCATGCGCGCACCTCTGTCCAGCAAGATTAAAGTTTCGATCCCCAGTTAATGCTTCAGCCTCGATCCGACACAATCACAACTGAATGACCAATCACCTTCAGACCAGATGCTCAACGCTCGTAGATTATGGGCATGCGGACGAAAAGTAGCAGTATCATACGGCTGAGCCGTCGTGAGTTGCCGGCAGGCACGACAGGGTGGGGTCGGGGCATCAGCGGACCATGTGGTTTAGTACAATGGACCAGCTTGTTGTGGGGTCAAGGGACTTCAATGATGGGAGTCATGAGGTTGGCGTATACCTGTTGCATGACGGTGCACGAACGTGGTTCCGTGCAGGATCCACGTGTTATGGCAGACATCCGCGCGCGTGTTATTAAGCCCAATGAGTGTCGTGAAATTTGGCAGAGTCAGATTTAGGACCAAATCCCTGTGTTGGCGATTCTGGTGTGAGTCATGCACGGCGGGGGACGGATACAAGACAGATCACATCATCGTCATGCATGTAAACGGTCAAGCCACGCGGCAGCATCGTTGAAATCAATTATTCAACGGCTGTCCGCGCTTTCTATAGCTATTATTCTGGAAGAGAGGATCTATTCTAATACAGGTGCATTATGCAGGCCAACGGGGATGCCTCTTACTGCATTCATTGACCACTCTTGTGCTTCAAGTGGTAGCGTGACTGTACCTCCGTAATCCACTAAAATTGGATCAGAACAACCGTAATCACCTTTATGAATGGCACATGCTGTCGCAATCCAATTCTCGTGATAAGTAGACTTGAGGTGCTTGAAGTACGAAAACGCATCACTTTCTAGCTTGTCCAAATACCTCGCCAATCGCATATTTTGTAGTGGGTCTAATGGCCGAAAGAGACCGTGTCGCCACTCCTCAACACTTTGCACGATCTAGCCAGTGAATTAATAAGACAAAGCATTGATCTAACGCCGAAACAAACTTTTTTGGCAGCAATTGCAAATGTTATCGGGGCAAATCCTCCAGGTGGTGGACAGGAAAATCTCGGAGGCCCTTGAATACCATGTGCAACAACTCGAGTAACCTGAAGAAGGACGGCATCACCAATAGTTGCAGCCTGCAGGGGAAATTTAATGTTAGGCATTTGAGTTCAGCAAATTGGACAACTCACAGTACCGCCCATTTCCTCGGGACACTTAGCATATGGCGCACTATGTAGAACCTTTTCAACAACTCTTTTGTTTCGATCATGAGCATCAGGACCTGCTCCTCCTAATCCATAGTATTGGCAGACCACGGCACGTGAAATTATTTGCGCCGCAGGTTCATTGACCTTCCCTTGAACAAAAGGCGAATGGGTGGCAGCATTTGAGTTACTGCCCCCGGACCAATTTTCATCACCCGACGATAAGCCGTACAACATTTGGAGCGCTTGACTCGTTTCCAGAAACACAGTTGCCTGGTCTTGTGACATTTTGAGTGCATGTGGAACTATGAGCAAACGACCATAGTGAACGTTACTGGTAGTCGTCTGGTGTTGTCCTTGCTGATCAACAGGGGAAACACCTTTTTGCTTATCCACAGACTGGGTCAACCAGGGAAAAAACTGTCGATAGACGGCAGTCAGTTTTTGTCGCAAAAGACTGCACGTAAGGTAAAGACCAAGGTCTTTGGTATGGTCTTGAAGTATCCTATTGATCGCCGAACCGTCCAAAAGTGCATTCTTCTTGATAGCGTCGATAGCATTCTCCACTGACTTCGAGTTTGAGGCTGGAATAACGCGAATAAAAATGTACGTGTCAAAAAGCGGATGAGTGACATTCATACGCTGAAGAACAGTTGAGAAAACCGGTTTCAGCACTCCAAGGAAATAGAGAAATCCTGGAGATTGAGCGACAGATATTCCCCACAGACATTCCTTAAACGTTCTGTTACGTTGCTTTGCACGCGGGTTTCCAAGAGCGGGGGTGTTGCCAACAATGAAAAAACTTCGGCCATACCCATTTGTGGCGTCATGGGAGACTTGAAGCGATTGGTATTGGAAATCCCTTGGAGGGATGCCGCAAGTCAAGGTGAATGCTGCCGTAATAGCGGAGAGTATTCGATCATGGTGTCGAAGCCACGCATTTGCCTCCGTGATAAGAAAGGTGCCAGCCGCAGAGGTCAAGGGAAGATGTGCAAAGAGCTGTTCTCGGAGAGGCTGCAGGATGCCGAGATTGGCTGGCTGAAAGAAGACGCTTTCATCGGATAGAAGGTTGTCGGTAAGCTGGCGCCAAGGGAAGTTGATGTAAGCTTCAACGCAATCCAGTGGAAGGCAAGCTTGAATTCGACAATCTGTTTCCTCAATCGCACGTTTAGCTAAAAGCGCCAGATGAGAAAATGCCAAGTGCGTTGGCAAACCGGTTGAGTTATGAATGATTATGCCTTGACCATCGTTCGTGAAAGTAAACCTATCCGACCTAGATTCTTCCCGAGCTTGCTTCGCAGTGACAAACCATACGTATTTCATGTTGCCATATGGCGTAGGCTGATCGTGTCGTAAATACCTGTCCCGCTCTTCTGCGATGTATCTTAGGTTGATGAGCATTTTGGAAGTACGTTCAATGTACAAAGAGAACTTACTGGAAGATGCCAGTCGAAGCTTCAGGTTCGGCTGTGACGTTGTATTGGTCTCTAAAGTTTTGAACTGGCAGGAACAGGTTAGTGCAAACAGAGCAGTCAATATCAGGTCACATACTTTGCATAGCCAAGTCCGTCAAGTCTGTTGACAACACCAGATCACCGGGAGAGCTATCTTCGGAGTCGTGTTCTTGAGGAGCTCCTTCCTCCAGATCCTTGTTCAAATCCTCTACAATTTCTTCATCTTCATCTTCATCGTCGTCCTCACCCTCGTCACCATCTTGGTCTTCATTTTCGTTCCCTATTGATGGCGCAGTATTGTTGATCTTAGAGAGTGACATTGTGGAGAGGGGAATAGGGACATCCAAGGTTGGTTGATAAAGGCTATTGTCGAAAGGAATGAAGGTGGAATGCGAACTTTCCCGAAGACGAACATAGTGGATCAGAATAGCTGTAAAGCTGTGTGCCATCATGGCACAGTGTCGTGTAATCGTGTTAGGATCACAGAAGAGCCCTCCTGGGAGTGAAGATATAAGCATGAGTCCAACGTCTGTTGGAAAGCCAACTCTGTTCATCTGGGGAACAGATCGTCGAATCATGGTGGTTAGGACCTGGTGAAGTAGACAGAGAAGTTTCGCTCTATCTAGAGCATTCACCCCGACCATAAGATATTCATAAAGTTCGAATAGGTCCTTCATCGGTTCCTTGCCGTGAGCTTCAAAGATTTTTTCAGGAAATCTTCCCAATAACTCCAGCGACGGGTCACGGATAACGCTGAGATGTAGAACTCGAAGAAGTATCGCCAGTGTTGATGTAAGAGGCCGGCGATATGCGAGGTATGACTTTCTGTTGAGTCGATTATACTTGGCCTTCGATCTAGATGTCGTCAATTCAAGTTCACTGTCAAAGCTTTGTGGTTGAGCTTACCCCGAATGTATATAAGACCGAAAATTGCCGTGTTTGCCATCCACATAGGCGTTTGCATCATGAAGATAGCCGTCCAATAGCTGATAAAGGGCAAGGAGTCCGAGTTCCAACCGCTGACGAGTACTGTCCAACGACTGGATTTTGTTTGGTCTCGGTATTTCCGCAAGTTCGTGTATCTGATCAAACGAGGCACCTGATCGTTGAATCCACTCTCCCCAACACAGGGTTTGCAGCCAATCTGCAGACACAGGTGCTGCTTGTAAAACATGAGGCGTTGATGTTGATTGAGTAGCGGCACGATATCCTGGCTGTAGAGACATTGGTGCTCCAGTAAAGGCAGGTGGGAACGAGAAGTCAGATGGCGCGATAGGTGGAGAATTGGCAGGCGAGTAAGAAGTGTCGAAAACGAGCACAGTTCGAGAGCGGGGGTCGTTCTGGCTAATGGAGTTGTAGTACGGCTTGAGGATATATCTCTCTTCGACAAGCTCGACGTTTTCACTGTATACAGTTAACGCATCTTTTCCATGTACCCGACGTACATGACTCCATAGGGTTTTGTAGCGACTTTTTTCACCCACGGCTCGCCAAATGGTACAACCGGGGGAAGGGCAGCGGCAAGCTAAGAAAGGTTCTAACCCAGAAATCGATTCAGTGGGTAGGACGGGTAGGGGAAATACCGCATTCATGTGCGGAATTACATGGGATGAAAGGAGATGGTCCAGAAGCTCCTTTTTGTCCGCCTCGGAAAATCTTGTGCCTTTGGGGCGGTGAGCGCTGTGTCGGTGGATGTGACCTGGGATGTCTCCAGGATGAACGATGGTAGATTGGGAATGGCAAATAAATCCCCAGAGGGTATATTCCAATCCCAGAAAGGCAAGAATGGGACACGAATGGCTAGAAGGAAAGGGGAATGACCCAAAGGTTGGGTCTACGTGGAGCTGATCGGTGCAAACTTGGCCAAGGACATTGCACACTACCGGTTCGAAATTAGGGACAACAGCAGTGAAACCTCGAACGACTTGGCTTTCACGACAGATAAATTTAGTTTTCATATTGTGGACTCAAAATGCTCACCTCGTTTTTGGTTCCTCTCGCAATTCTTCCTGGTCCACATCCGAGACATCTTCCTCTGAGCAAGCATAGTCCTGGTCTTTAGGGTCCAAATCACTTGCTGCTTGTTCTACCCCCGAGTCGTCTTCTTCTAATTGACGCTTCTTGAACCAAGCGAAAGTTTCTGGTCGTCGGAGTACTACCCCATCCAACACAATCCTTCTTGCCTTCTTTGCCACCTGAGCAGTGGCAGTGGATCCTCTTTTTTTGCTATTCGGAGGAGACATGAAGATGCGTGCAAAGCAACACAATTCCGTAAGACCAAACACAACGGAATGCAGGGTGCTGTTACCTGTACGCCAAGCAAGTGTAGGCCAGTAAATTATCCACCCTGCCTTCAATAGCACAGCCATTCAGGCACCTATTGAAGTGGTTAGCGAAGATGTTCAATCACGGAGGAAGATGTTGTTAGTCCAGCATTGGTCGCCGCACTGCTGCCAAGCCTTGAGGATAACTTGGGGTTCATCGCAATCTTCCAGTATTGATTTCAACTCTGACCGATAGCAAATTCCTGGCGCATCCCTGCTTTCGAAAGCAGAACAGTGTAAATGATCTCTACGGCTCGGGTTTAACTGCCATGTCCCATATGCAGTTGACGGTGTCAAGAGCCGTACCCTTGTCCCTGCATCGTCGTTTAGGTAGTGTGCATGTCCCCTTCGAGTTTCCCTTCGTTGCCCGTCATGAATGAGGTTTAAATTGGCTTATAGAGCTGGAGCCTTTGGCAAGAATTGGCAGAGCCTAACCGTATCAGCGACCAATCTCTCCAGAAAAGGAAAGAGCGCTATCCGATTAGCGCCATTTCCTTTTTAGGCTCTCCCGTTACTTGGATGATCGCATGCGGGCCTCCACGGCTCCGTAAACCTCTATACCTCACCGACGGATTCGAGTGCGTTGTTCCCCATCCCATCCCCTCTCCCTCCTCGAAATCGGCATCGACCAATGTCATCGTCTTCACATCCCGTTCATGCGACGTTCTCGCGCATCTCATCTAGTCTCATATTCCGGTTGCCGCCCGGCTGTCACTGCTTGATAGTGCTCACCACCTCCGCACGCCCCATTCAATACTGTATATACCCACCGGCGTCCCATGATTGGCGGTTTCTTCAACATGCTTGAGACGATGAACGGCTTGGGCTCGTGGATCCAATTGGCTCGGGTCAGGCGCAGGGTCCAGGGCAGACTCAGCCGCACATACTCAGCATGACAAATCTCAAGACATCTTCCTCTGCGGAGGTCAGAGGGCAAGACACGTGTACTCAGTGGGACATAGCTAATCTGGTGCGTCGCTGCTTCTGTGTCCTTTTCGGATCTGAACCCGTTCGCGCGTGCACATACCTTAGATTCGACCGCGTCTACCCGTGTTGATGAAGGTCTCGCGGCAGGTTGCTGTCATATTCGATGGGCCAGCACAGGATCTTGCTCAACACGTTCTATGTGCGGTGCGAACGCCCTCCCTCGTGCGCGCATCCAAACCCGCTTAGAGGTGGTCTGTTGGTCGTCCAAGACGCGCGCGATGCCATTTTTAGTCCCTTGCTGAGTGAGGGCATCAGGTTGGAAAAAGTTATTACGGATCCAGCGAGTCGTCCGTTCCTCTCCGTTCCTCACCTTCTTGGTCCTCACATGCACGCCAGATTTCTGTGGTGGTATCATCCCACTGATGATTGGAAACGACAGGGCCGTGTGGAGGTGTATATGCAGACGGGCAATAACACATACGTGGCACTGGACGAAAGAGTCTATGCTGGCTGCAATGAATGTACTCGTCATGTGACTGTCAGAGACACCCAAGCTCCACTTCCCTCCGTCCATCTCATCGTTTATCACGTCCAAGCCTCCCCTCTTCCGAGCCTCCCTTCTCTCGGTCCGGCAGAATAGCCCGCCATACGTTTTCATTCACGTTGAGTGCAGCATCGTCGCACGCCTTCAACTTCAACCACTTGATAAGATCTTTCTCGATAGATTTTTTGGGATGCACAGCAGGGCTAGTGCTTTGCACTCGCATGTTGTTCCACGGCGGTCCAGTTGCTTCTTGATCCCAGTCAACTTGGACCTACCACACATTTATGGATCGTGAGACTGGGCTGGTAAATGCCCTCTTTGTCGATCTGAGGTGGTATGGGTGATTGGATTTACTTGCTTAGCGGCTCGTTGTTTGCTCACCTGCTTGCTTTCGAAGTTTTGGAGAGTAGGATCTTTTCCCACATTTTTGCTGGGTGCGCGTCCGATCGTCTTGACATAGAGGTATAACAGACCTAGAGAGGGGTAGTTGATGGACACAAGAAACACGGGGGAGAAAGAGAGTATACCCTCGTGCTCACGTACAGTCGCATGCCATGAGTTGGTGAGCGGACATGGTTGTCTGCTACAAAATCCAGTCACTTTGTACTCGTTTCGGTAGGTTCCGTTTCAAACTGGTGACTCTAAAAAACGACCATGTTGGCACAATCTACGTCGGCTTGGTCCTTTTCGAGTCGTCTGAGGGCATGTGGTTGGGACAGGTGGAGGAGCGATTCGCCGATTTTATATCTGGATGGGTCAGATACGATGGGCGTATCGGCGGGTACAAGACTCACAGTACGACCTGGTCCTCGTCCGTCAGCTCCAGCTCTGTTGCGAGGTCATCCAGGGCTTCTTTTTCTTGCTGCGTTGACAGTCAGTGTGGGACCGAGTCGGATGTCGTCGAGACACACCTTGAGCGCGTCGAGTCTGTCCTCGATCCCTCACAGCCGTGTGTTTAACTTTGAGAACGTGTTGATGCGCTGTTGGTCCCTGTAGACCCACTGATCAGACTTTGTTCTCTAGAGGAAGTTGGACGTACCCCAAGTCACCTCAGCAGCGTCGTCGCTCTCTTCCTCCTCTGCCAGCTAGCAGGGTTGGGTTAGCTTGTGAGATTGGACGTGGGTTGTACCGACCATGCGCAGGTTGTTCATCGTTGCTTACTACAGACGGAGTCCGAGGCTGCGGCCGCTTATAAGTTTTGACAGACGCGACACAACTGACTCATCTAACACGACGCAGCACATTCAAGACGTCGTAGTGTCGCTCGAACTCGCCCTCCTGACAGCAGAAACCGTCTCGGAGTGGCACCACCAAGCAGCACGCGCACCGTTCGACACGGCCAAGACGCTCTTGTTCTGGTATGTGCTGGCGACCCAGATCTTCAGAGCGTGGCGCCATCTGTGTGCCAGAGGGCTCAGACGGACCGTCGTCGACGGCTACGTATGAACGTCCAAGGTCTCTCTCTCTCTCTCGCCTGCTCGTCACCCCGCACGGCCCACTCACACCCATCCCCCAGAAAGCGCTGCTGCTTGCGCTGAAACTGCCCCCGGCGCAAAAGAAGTTGCAAGAGGAACTCGGACGAGCCAAGGTCGAGATCGAAGACAAGCTCATGCCCAAGGACAGCGAGCTCACCCGGTACCTTGCCCTCCCCGACCAGGGCAGATCCGCGGAATGGATCAGCGACGAAATGGCCCGGATGGACAAGGCGCTGGGAGGTCACACAGACTGGCGACAGGGCAAACTCTCCGGCGCCGTCTACCGTACGTGTCCCGTTTCTTCGCGCGCGCGCGCGCGCTGTCACTCAACGCGCCTACAGACGGCGGCGACGACCTCTCCAAGGTGCTCGTCGCTGCGTTCGAGCGCTATGCGGTCTCCAACCCGCTCCATCCGGACGTCTTCCCGTCCGTCCGGAAGATGAAGGCCGAGATCGTGGTGATGTGTCTCAAGATGTACAACAACCCGGACGGGGCGGGCACGATGACCTCTGGGGGCACCAAGTCGATCGTCATGGCCATCAAGACGCACAGGGATTGGGCACGGGACGTCAAGGGCATCACCGCACCGGAAATGTGAGCGTGTACGTCTCTTTTACGCGTTGTTGACACCCTCGTGCAGGATCGTCCCAGCGTCGGCGCATGCGGCGTTTGACAAGGGCGCGGCGTACATGGGCATCGAGGTGCACGAGGTGCCTGTCGACCCTGTGACCCGCCAGGTCAGCTTGAAACGCATGCGCAGAGCCATGTCCGTGTTTCGCTTTCCTTTCCCGTTTCGTCTGTGTCTGACATATGCCCTGGGTCCAGTAACGGCAATACTATCATGGTAGGTGCATGTCGCGTTGCACGACACATGCGCTTCACCTCTGTCTTTCCGTAGCTCGTGGGGTCAGCGATCAACTTCCCGGACGGCAACCAGGACGACATCGTCGCCCTCGGTGCACTGGCAGCGAAATACAACATCGGTCTTCACGTGGACTGTTGTCTCGGTTCTTTCATTGTCCCTTTTCTGGCACAGGCTGGGCTTGCGGACGGCGAGAACGGCCGTTATAAACTGACTCTGCTTGATTTCTGCGTTCGTGGCGTGATGAGCATCAGTTGTGATACCCACAAGGTCTGACGCGTTCTTTTTCATACACTTGGAGAGGCGGGCACTGAAATGATACTTGTCCACGCATGGTAGTAATGATCCAGTTGAGATTATATGTAGTCATGGAGCTCAAGATGCCGGCGACGTTGCCTCGGGACAAAAAAGGGACCACCTGTTACGTATTGAATTCCCAACGCCGGCGTCGAACATGGACACACGCTGTGGAGCATATGTCCGGGCCTGTTTCTGCCTAGGCATCTACCGCGAGCGGTCCCTTCCCCTCTGACACCCATGAACCCACCGACCTAATCGACACTCGAGATCTTTTTTGGCATGCCATCCCACCCCCTTATGCTCGCGATGGCCTGCTTGAGGCTGCGCAAGTCCCACAGACGGGCGATGCCATTATAGGCCGCCAAGACCCGTGTCTGTGAGCCCGGCATTGGCATCAGGGCTGAACCTGGGTCAGGCGGCTGGAGCGCTGTCGTGCTCAGATGGACGAGACAGGAAGGTATGGCAGGGTGGACGAGTGTTCTGGACGTGCTAGCAAGGGAGGGTGAATGGAAGTCGAATAGGGATACAGTGCGATCAGTGGAAGAGGCGAGAACGGTGTGTCCATCCGGTGTGATGACCTCCAGCATCTGTCTCTCAGCAACGGTCTGCAAACACCAGTGTGGTCCATGTCGGGGGAGTGTGACAAGAGGCAGGAAAAGAGACGTACGATTGTGTGTGCATACACCTGATGCAACGTCCCATGAGCGCACTGTCGAGTCAAAAACACAACTGTACGCTTGCATGGTGGATTCGGGGCAAAAGACAGCTTTGGACACACGAGCCGTATGCAACTTTTGCGTTGTGCTTGCAGTTTTTCGCTAAAGTAACTGTCTTCCATTTGTAACCTAACTTCGATAGCTAGGTTGACACAGCCAACTTGTATGAGACAGGCTACTGTACAATCTGTACGAAAAATTTCTCTCTAACCCTCATCAACCGAATGCCAATTACATTAGATTGTGTACTTACATACCTGGGAGGACCTTGATCCTCCTGAGCGAAGAATGACTTTCATGATACGCTCAAAAAATCCTACTTCCAGGGACCTTTCAATCCGGGCAACTCCTGCTTCCACTGTCTGTAATCGGCTGGACAAACTGTCCTCCAATTTTGATATGTCCTCGGATAGCTTATCAATGTTGATCTTCCCTTGCTTTGATTGGAGTGACACAACGGAGGTGTTCAGATTCCGAACGGATGTCTGTAGTTCCGTGATATCACCTCCAGCGGTCTGAAACCCACCTTCCAGTTCTGCAACCCGTTGTTCCACTGTCAATGGAACATTGGGTGTGGGTGGGTACTGCGGTGTGCACCCGCTGAAGGTGAAGTTAGAACCTGTCTCTTTGTAAGGATATGTAGACAATCAATAACCAGTAGTTGAGCTCGAAGGGTGGGCTTACCTGGACGCTCTGTGGAAGACTCTTGGACACCAAATGTGCCTGAGGAATCAGCCTCTAGGGTCTTGGACAGTGAGCCGCGCTCTTCAGGGTTCGTGGGATATCGAGCTGATGGATGGTGAGCAAGTAGATAAACAGTATGAGACGAGTTACCTCCAATGGCCGACAACCTAGGCTTGACTCCAAACGTATCTGACGAGTCGGCCTTGGAAGTCGTGGAAAATGTAGATACAGATGTTCGGGAGCTCATGATATGGTGGTTGTGACTTGTGAGGCAGCACGACTCATACCACCTAATTTAGTTATGTTGATACGCCGAATTGGGCACAGCTGCAGTAAATTTCGTCGCTGGTAGCTCCTCAAGGGAAATCTCCTCATCCGGCACAGCATCAAAGTCTGATCCCGCATTCGTGGGAGTCCGTGTCTGGTATCTGCTGGCGGCGTTTGGCTTCATGTGGGGGTCTGTAGCGAAAGACATCTGCACCGTCGTCTTGAATGCTCTTGCGCACCTTGGTGACCCACAGGTCTCTGTAGAACCATGCCTGTGTACTGGTTGTCCAGATATTTCGTTCTCCTAGCCTCGGCTTGTGGCCAGTTTTCCGAGCTCTCGGGGCGATCAAGGTTGTCCGTTCATGACCTCGCCGCTTGTCTTGAAGAATTTGGGACCAACTTAGATGAGCTGAGCGAATACTGCAGCACGAGTTGTCGAGGTATGCGTCCAGCAGCGCCAAAAGGCTCGACAACCTCGCAGACTTCAGGGGTATGATTTGCTTGGGTTCATATTGCCTCTACCAACTCTTTCTACTCTACAGGTTACCTAGCAGAGGATCTAGTTCCGGGTGGTGGCAATCCCATTCCTCTTACTACAGGTCTCCTCTACCAGTCGTCGATTGATGCGCCTACACCCACTCCCCCTGAACTCTGCCCCACAAGGGAGACCATCGCTGTACCCCCAACCTGTACGACTACAATCACGACGTCATCACGAACGAATTGCCTTGGTTCCCCGCCATCGGCTCCCCTTCATCTTCTTTTCCCTCTCCTCCAAACTTGACCCCATCCGCTCCTTTCTCCAACCCACCCGCCGTCTGGCAGAATGCTCATTCACCGCGCACTCGTCGTCCTCTCGTTTGTCGCCATCGCCTACAGCGGCCCCCTCATGGGCCGCAATCCCGTCGGCAACTGTGATGTTGGCACGATACAGTGTTGCCAGAGTGTGAGCACGGTGCGTGGTCGATGTTCGTTTTCTGTGGTCGATCTAACGTCGAAGTTGGGCAGCCCAACAGTCCGGATGTGCTGAGCATGGCGTCGGACCCTTCTCTTTTGGCTCTGCTTGCGTCACTACTGGTGGATACACCAATCAACTTGTCATGCTCGGCTGCTGGAGCTGGCTCTGGCGAGGGTTGTGATTCGAATCCCGTCTGTTGTGGCAAGGCGGTCTATGTACGTGTCTGTCTTGTAAATGGAATTGTTTGTTCAATGCGTTCATGTAGCAAAGCGGCCTCATCAACGTGGGATGCACGCCTCTGAATCTGGGCAACCTTTGAAGTTACATGGGGTGCCTTCGCTTTCTCCCTCATGTAACCGGACGCTCTCATTTTGTTGATGTCTTTGTCGACAGTCGTGTGGTGGTGACTTTTATTAGTGGGGTTACATGCCTATTGGAATGTACCTAATTTACATGGTATCTATGCGAGTGGGGCTCGATGATGTGCGACTGATGACCGGTCTGACCTGTCCTCGTTTCTCTCCCTCGCCGTGCGATGTTGCACAATCGATCCCACCGCTGGTTTCAAGCTCGCCAGACGAAGAATGGCTGTCCATTGTCAGCTGTCCGGCCGACTTTCCATTGGAGCTTGTATGTCAATGTTGTCCAACATGGTCCCAGTCGTTGACCAACACCTGGCACAGTTTCAGGCCACCACCTTTCCCGATGCTCAAAGCAGGTGTCTGCTGGTCCATCGTTGTCGTTCAGGTCCTGCAACAGTCTCGGGCTCAGAACCCTCACCCGCTCCAGTTTAGGGAACGAGGCTCTGCTCAGGGCGTTGAAGTTGCGGTCGTTTGTGCGCTGGACCATCATCGTTCGTACGGGGTCGCCGTTGGCATATGCCGCAGCATATCCGACCCCGAAAGCGTACAGAAGGCCATGGAGCCCGGTATGCTGGATATGGCTGTGTGGACGGTTCGTAAACGTGATTGGCAGCATGGCTTCGTCTTCAGGTTGATTAGGGTCGGCGTCGGGATTGGGTATTGGGGCTATTTTCCAATCGAGGTTGAAGCAGAAGGTGGTGAGGAACGGACAAAGGTCGAGGATAGTTCTGACGTCAGGGTATGTTGTCAACAAGATGACATCGCCAAGGGTCACGTCACTACTTTACCTGGTTCCGCTGTTCTTTGTCCTGAATATATGCGCCATGCCGGAAATGCGTGCACACCTTTCAATGCACACCATTACCCATGTCCAACCTTCCGCTTGCCTTCTCAGCTGCGCACATATCCAAATGGGATACCCTTTCAAACGACACCCACATCCTTAAAAGAACCGTCAATGACCGACATGCTCAGATACCCAAGGCCACCCCGCGTGAGGATGGGATCACCACGCCGACGCCCTCCGACGTCGTTACCGTTGAGGGCATCTTGTCACATGGTACCTGTTTGTATTGATTGAGCCGAATTTCACGCCACCTCACCCCTCCTTATCTTTGTACCTCATTTGCTTCACTCGGGCCAGACGACATGACCGCCAAAACTCATACCTGGATCACTCTCTGGTTCCTTTTGTCATTGCCTGTCGTGCTTTGGGATGCGGGCTACTGCTTGTTCAGGCATGTTTTGTCTCGTCTTGTTCGCTGCCATACCTTACCAAACGTCTAGGCCACGCTCGATGGTTGGAGGATATCTTCATTGGATTTGGAAGCCCTATGGCTTATACCAGGACATAGACTTTGTGCGTCTATCCTGTCATTGACAGATTGGATGTTTATCATCCTGTTTGAATAGGTGTATGGCGTGAAAGCCCTAGAAGAAAACAACGGGTTCACCAGCGCACAGGGTAAGTTTCCTCCTGGCTCGTTCGAATTCTGTTTCGCCTCCCGACTCATTGACCTTCCTCGCAGCCCTGCTTAACTTACTGGAGACTGCGCTCAACGCTGCTTTTGTATACCTCACACATGTGTCTGGCTGGCCTGGTGCACCCCTGATCGGGTTTGCTTCAGCGACGATGACACTCTCCAAAACGCTGCTTTACTTTGCACAAGAGTACTATTGTGGCTGGTGTTCCATTGGGCATAACACATTGGGCGATTTGGCGCTTTTATACCTGTTACCCAATGGGTATGTAACCTTTTATTCCCCTCCGAGCTATGCTGATGATGCTCGCCTCCCATTTCTTTGCTTGCCCTGGCATTGCGCGATCTGTGGTGCTGATCTCGACCGTAGAATTCGGATAGTGTTTCCCTCTATGGTTGTGTGGCGTCTCGGGCGCGACATCGTCGCCTCCCTCTCCCAGGCTTCTGCCTCGCAGAACACGCCTAGTTCTATCTCTAAAAAGAGACAGTGAACTCCTGCGTGCGAGCGCACCCCGATGATAAATCTACCCTCGAGACATCGGACCACGCTGGGACGGGCGTCAGTGCTCGACGTTCAAGTTTTGCTCATCACCAGACTTGCTTGATATACGTGATCGCATGTGGTCGATCACAATGGATACTATCTATATCTTATTTTGTATAAAGAACATGCATGTTGTTTGATAGACATTATCAACGTGTTCGCGACGGAGTGTCTGCATTGGCAGCCTAATAGCCGTCTTCTGACCAGACACGACTCGCGACATCGAATCCGAGTCCACGACCTTCCCTAAACGCGATCTAACACAAATGAGAAGCTGCAAGGATATCAGCCTGACCTCGAGCTTCAAGGGCCCGTGAATTGCCGGTTCGCCAACTTGTGACCTGAGGGAGGCAACTCGATCATGTTTCGTCCTATTGCATCCCGAGTTGCACTGACGACTAGGGTGGTGAGTGCAAATACTGCAGAGCATGAACGTTGAGTTACATCCAATCTTCAGTTTTTACGACATACCTGAGGCTTTGGAGTCAGGCCCACCCCGTGCATCAGCGGCTTTCTCCATCTACTTCTTCCCTGCGTCGACCTCGGAAGTGGAGAAGCGCTCAGGAGAGCACAAGGATTGCATGTCTTGTAGAGTCGTGGGGACGGGCACGCTTGGCTTGATGGGTCTGTACGTGCCACGCACACGCGTCCGAAAGCGTCAGGAAGCTTCTTTGGCAAGATGACGATGGCTGGGACTGGGTGTTGGTCAGTCGAATTCTGGCTGCACTTCCCGCCCGTTCCGTTTACTGATACATCGCGTCATCGCAGGCTTTCTGATAGCGAATGTGGTGAGATGGAACACGACCCCACAAAAATGTTACGCACATTGAACGATTAGTTTCGCCACTGTGCGTCACTGCGGTGACCATTCGATCGGTCGGTCACACGTAGCTGTTACAAACATGGTGACCGCATTGTTCTGGGTTCATATACTTATGAGAAGTTCAGAGGGAAGTCTACCACCGCGATAGGAGCACAACTGAGGAAGGCGGGAACAACTTCAGGGGCTTTGCAGTGACGTCAGTTCCAAGAAGGATGGAGTTGCCGTTTTAGAGAACTGAACAAACGACGATCAACGTCCGCGCCCATAAAATGATCCGGAGGTAAGTTGGCGGGAACAATTGATGCTTCCTTTATTTTTGCTTCAGCGGAAGGATGTTTTCTTTACCAAATTAGGCGACTTGTCAATGTGGACATGAAATCGAGCAACAACTTGCATTGTGCTCAATGACTAGGCGACACGTGCTCCGCTAATCCCCTGCATAGGCCAGCCATCAAGTCAAGAGGATTTTTTCCTCTGCCTATGTCAAATCTTGCAAATCGGACGGAAGAGTGCTACTGTATAATCCATTCGCAATGGTATATCGCAAAACATTTAATGACTAAAGGAGAAGTTGGATCGACAACCGATTGCACACCAATTGGCTTGTCACTGGACGCACGAGAAGTACTCGGACGACGTGGGTGCAGTCCTGTGTCGACCGTCCGTCAAATACCTCCCTTTTCAAGACTCCCCTATAGCATACCCGGTGGAGTTTGCAGAATTCTTGCTCCGATATCTGCCAGGAATCCATTGGGTGAATGCAGGGTTCCTGGAATTCTCTCCACCGCAACGTCGAAGGCTGATACAGCTGTGGGCACACATGAATGGCCAGATGCCCAGACGAGGAGGGTACAGGAAGCTGAGCCAATTCTAGTGTGTCTCGGTTGTCGCCATTTATGCCATCGTTTTCATGGCCCTCTACCAGCATGTAACCACTTCTGCGCTGGGAGGCGCCATGTGAGCCTTGTCATGGATTGGCACTCTTTACCGTTTGGAGACAAATGCCGTCTGCCAGCGGGTATGCTTGTAAGCTATTGACTGCATCGTCGAATATGCGTGCAACCGTATTTTCTAGGCTCCGCTGTTTCCCATGCACCACCGCCTTGGCAGGAATGTTTTTCACACAAGTATTCGATCATTTCGCCTTGCGTTTCTGTTCAGGACGCAGCACTGCACGCTTATGCACATGATCCTTGCCTTCAGGCTCCATCAACAGAGCTGCACTCATATGAAATCTCATAGGCCAGGCCAAGGATCAGGTCTGACTGAATGTTGGCAACATGTTCGTCACTAGGATCGTTTGGTTCATCGCCGGGTGACTCAAGTCCTTGGGACCTATTACGTCCCTGCCAGCATTAGGCCGCCCTACTTCGACCTTCACAGTTCATATACGAAACGACTGACCCTTTCAGGTTGCAAACAAATTAAGCACACCACCTGTCCGAGTAGGTCCTATCGCCGACTGGGCCCCACTTGAAGCTTCAAGTAAGATCGGAGAACAGATCTCGCTCAACGCTTACTCAAGAAGTTTATAAGGAGTGCAATCTGTGACTAATGGCTCCCAATGTCCTCAGCCAATTGCACTGTGCCTACTACTTTGGCTATGAACGCGCACCCCGTAAGTCGGTCCTTTCGTCATCTCAGATGCTATTTATGACCCACCTAGAACGGCACACGAGTCTTCTTTTGGACGGCGTCCGGCGAGATCAAGTATGGGGTTGTTCAATCTACGAGTCGGTTAGCGGACGTGCGTCTTTTGTTTATTATGCACCATTCCTTCTTCAACTACTTATAGGGGACTCAAATAGTTGTTATAGCACTCGACAGGAATGAAGGCCATCGCAGTCTTCCGTGAGTAGTTGCATAGCAACTGGACGCCGATGCTGAGTTGCTAACAACCACGCCAGTGCTTCATCCATCCTAAAAGTAACTTAATTCCAGCGCACACATTGTGTATTTCATTAGATTTGCTAGAGTGACTGCACGGACTTTCAGCATCCCCCCACACTGTATCAACCACCTTCCAGCCACCAGCATACAGTTATTTACTTGCTCGAGGAGCCCGGGAATTTGCTAGTATGCACTGTTGTTTTGTCTTCGGTTCAGCAGTTGGGTCTGATATTGCATCAAACAAGCAGTTTGTTTTGGTGTGTGGATCAGAGTCGGGTCCCGCCGGGAATCGGCCCACAAATCTGAGCTACATATTCTGCTGTTCTGCCCCATAGGTGGGCAGTAGGACGTACAGCTACTAATCGCTGTGTTAGCATCTAGCGTAGTTCCGATTAGCTCCACTCGCTTGTGAATTGGCATTTGTAAGGACCCTCCCCGAAATCGAGACCGCTACGTTAACATGCAATGATCCCTTGTACACGTACTTCATGGCACCTTGTACACGTGCCAATGACTATCCCGCCTTCCATTAGGCGACCCACCTACACCAACCATCAAACCTTACATAACCTTCTCTCTACTCTTGCCAGTCACCAAAAACGCATCTAATCCATCCTCCACAACCCGATCAGACAAATCAGGTCGGAGTATCCCATCATACTCAGGGTATAGGTCAATGATTTGGTTATCAATTAGAATATTGAATAACCGGTGTACAAGTAGTCCTAGGTCGTCGAAGTGCGCAATTTCATCCAGACAATGCGCGAATTCCACAGTTTCAAGGAGAAAGAGAAACACTACTTCCTTATGGCGGCACTGGAGGGTAACGCCACGCAACCCTTTTCGTCGTCGCGCTCCCCTTGTGCTTCCCTTCGCTGTCGTAGTGGTGGGTAGGTCATTGCGTCTCCTCGTCCTCGCCGTTACTTTATGCACCTTGCGCTCATCGTCTTTGGCGTTGGAAGTGGGCACGCCTTTGCGCCGCTCCACCCTGATCGCCGGCGTTGTGGGTGTGCTTTTGCACTCCCTCGCGCTCATCGTTGGCGCTATGGTAATGGGTGCGCCATCGCCGTCATATGGCCAGTCTCGCAATGTTCACCCGCATCGAAGGACAGGACTCTTGTATTTCAAGAGTCGCGGACGAATTCTGCAAGAATGAGTAAGTGCGCTCTGCCTGTCACACCCTCAACCGAGTGTGCCGTTGCGCCCCCTCGTCCGTGTCGTCGTCGTTATGATTGATGCCCCCCTTGTTGAGAACGCAAATCCCCGATCATTGAATGCACCGCCTCGTCCTCGTCCTCATCGTCACGGTGAGGATGGGTACGTCGCTGCGCCACCTCGCCATTATCGTCGTCGGCACTGCAGTGGTGGGGGCGCCTTTGATTCCCCTTCCCTCCTCGTCGTCTTGCTGCCAGTGGGGCCATCGCCGCATTGTCGCGTGGCGGCCGTTGCGCCACGTCGTTGTCGCCGCCTTGACGCGGTCGTCGTTGGGTGGTGGGGTGCCACTGCCCAGTCCCTGGCTCGTCGCCATCGCCATCGTTGTGGTACGCCGGTGTGCCCCCTTCGCCAGCTCGTCGTTGCGCGGTGGTGGTGTACCGTCGCGCAGCCCCGCGTTGCCCCACCCTCTCGTCGTCTTGTAGTGGTGCGCGTGCCGCTACGCCCCATTCGCTATCCTGGATGTGTGCGTGCACGTACGCAGGCTATTGCGCCGCCACTCGTCATCCTGATTGGTGGAGGGCCCGCAACAGCATGCCCTCGCCCTCATCGTCGTCTGGTAGGTGGTGGGCATGCCGTGCGCGGTTGTGCCCCTCCCCGCCGCCGCCGTGGTGATGGTGGTGGTAGTACCGTGCGCCGTTGCGCAACCCGCGTCGTCCTGGTTGGTGGAGGGTACGCCGTTTCGCCGCCCCCACCATCCTCATCGTCTTGCGGCGCGTGCCGTAGTCCCTCCCGCATGTCATCCTGGTGGGTGGTCGTTGCGCGGTTGCGCGGCGCCGCCTTCCTCGCTGTCTTGTGGGTGGTAGACGTGCTCCCCTGCCTTCGTCGTCGTCGTGGTCGGCGTGCCTGTGTGCCCTCGTCCTGCTCCTCGCTGTTGGCGCTGCGGTGATAGTGTGTCGTGCACCCTCGTCCACGTCCTCGTTGTTAAGGTGGGGGTAGAGCCGCCACCGCCGCCGTGATCGTTGGCATGCTGTCGCGCTCATTGGGTCGCCCCCCTTGGGCGTCGTCGTCGTCGTGGTGATGGGCATGCCGTCGCGTGCTCTTGCCCTCGTTGTCGTCGTTCATGACTTCATGTCTCGGGGGTGGTGGCCCACTCTGCCGCCTTCGTCGTCACGTCGTGGTGGTCGTGGTAGGCATGCCATTGTGAGCCCCTTCGTCATCGTGGCAGGGCCACTGCTCGCTCCCGCACATTGTCGTCGCGGTTGTGGTTGTGGATATCTCATTGTATGCCCTTGCCCACGTCGTCGTCCTCGTGATGGCACAGCAGAGGAATGGCCGCGCGTGCCAACGCCGGCTACAATGCGTCAACCCACCTCCCGATGGTAGTGAAGGTGGACGCACCTGTTACACCACCTCATCGCTCGCTCTCCCTGCGACCGAAGTGCGAGGCCGCACTGCCCTTGCCCTTGTACCACCGTCGCTGCGTGGGCGCTGGAGTGTGAGGGAGTAAACAAGCGGCTGGGATGAGCGTGATAAGTACACGTAAGAGTCGGCGCGAGTCATGTGACTCTTCACGACCTTTCATCGATGAGATGCAACACCAGGCACAAGGCTGCGGGCAGAAGCCCGCAATAGGCTCATGGATGCTCTAATACTCCCTCTCTCTGCCTTCTTCGAGCACGTGCCCGTCTTCGCTCAATGGCAGGCTCGCAATTCCCTAGCGCTTTCAACAACGACGTCTCGTTCAAAACTACCGTGGTCCGCCAGGCGCAGCCGAGCCTCCCTGCAACCAAAGGGTGCTTCACTGAAGGTATGACCTTTCTCACACGTATTCCGTGTTTACTCTTCCATCTCAGTCTCCCCAAACGTGTTTGCGAACAATCGCACTCGTGACACTCTCGAGTTCCGACCCAGGCGCGCTCCGAGTCACACGCATCGCAACGGAGGATGGTTGCAATTTGCAAAGGCGGAGTTGTGTTGTATACAAGTTATGAGCCGGGCAAGTCGCCTCTTATGATTCGACACCCATCGGCACCCTCGTCGACGGACGATTTTGAATCTTCTATGGCCACCCTGAGGAATGAGATCGACGAGAGATGGGAAGAAACCCCTTCCAGGAGTTAGCTGCGGCTGTCGGTATGTTTCGCATCGAGCACGCTAGAATACTAAATATGATCGCTTTTGCCATCTCTATCTCCCATGGCATGACTCCGGAAGTCAAACTCCTCATGCGGCATATTAGGCCTAGCGCCGGATGAACCAACGGTATGTACTCAACGGCTTGTGCGCGATGTGGCAGCCCAGTCTGCACATATGCACGTTTCCCAACTCTGGAATCCAGGTTGCATACGAGATCTGACGGTCGACAACGCAAGCTCTGCCACTGGAATAGCATTGACACCGAAAACGATACTAGCGTTTGAGAGGAGTGACAGTGCCCTATCCGTAAAAGAGGAATTTATCCCCATACTCGGGGGGCTGGGGCGAGCTGATGACAATGTCTGCTTCAAGTGGTTGTCATAAAGCACTTCATCATACGCGGGTAGAAACGACTGTGAACCTACGGCGGGAGTGAAGCATCGTGCATATCGTGCCGTGCATCGTCCATGTCCAACACCATGTTCAGACTGAATTCTGGCACGTATACCCCTCTGGGGATGCTCTCGAGCTGGAGGACGTCATGGCACGTCAATAGACAACAGCCAATTCTGCATGCACCTCGTTAGCTGCTCGAGGCTGAGAGCACAGGCCAAGCTGCACGTTATGAACGACATGCCGCTTCGAAACATCCACAATGTGGAACAGCCCCGGTCTCTCTCTCGACATATCAATCTTGAATCTGAAACTTCGCGGATAGGACGTGTCCCACCCGCAATCATGCACTGAATCAGACATGTGGGTTCTATTGGAGAGGAAAGCGTATGTGGAACATGCGGCGCAAACAAAAGAAGCTAGGTCACATTTCTACAGTGAAAGATGTTAGCCTACCGCTCGAGGTTGAGTAGGTAGCACACCATACTAATTGCAACGAACCTCGCACCTCATCCGCTACGCCCCCGAATCAATCACTATTTAAATTCTCACAATCAAAACCTGCACGCCCGACAAAGGGCTCGCCGCGCACGAGACGGGGTAGCTAAGGCACGTCATCCACCCACGTAAGGAGTGGGCGGCAGTGCGGAGTCGAGCTAGAGGGTGAACCACCGTTACCATCGGACCTACCGGGACACATGCATGAGCCAGACACACGCAGGAGACGGCAAGACGCACGCGTTCGGCACACCAGTGTACATCCGTGCAGCGTAGATCCGAATGTCAAACTCTGGCGATGGTGAAGAGCAGCGTGCCGGAGCACCTTTCCGCCTATGGGCAGAGTGCGGAGAGGACGCACCTGGAGCTCGCGACGGGCAGCTTGGGTGGTGGTTTCGCTTGGTTCAACTAGGCCCTCAGTCAGTGAGAAACCATTGGCACGTTCGATGGCAAGATACCACGTTTGCGAATCCGGGAAACAGCTGGAGGCGCTATCGACTCTAGCCAACGCGACTCCTTCGTTTCCTCTGCAAGTTAACAATTGTACCCACCACCCCGTCTTACCCAATGAGAGACCGTCAGAACTCTCGCTCTCTTCGAACACGCTTGATCCAAGGTCGCATGGGGAGTGCAATCCCCATCCGCTTCGCCCACTTTCGAGGCGGACTCGGCGGCGACAAGCAGGCTGGCTCGCAAAGATGCAGTCGCACAACACTGTAGTCCAATAGCAATGCGACAGAGTCGTCATGCGCGAAGTCATCCAGTGAAAGTAACTGCCACGCCGTAAAGATGCAAAGCAGACAGGTGGTCTACACCATTGGTGGCTGTGCGACAGCTATGTCACGTCCTGCTCCAGAAACACCAGGACACACAGGCAGAGCTCAGGCTGTCTGGTGAGCGCAACGTCAAGCTCCGCGAAGAAAGAGAGTGCGTCCCGTTTGCCCCCATCTTGCCACTACCCTCACCATCGCACAGCCTCATCTCGCAGCAAATACATGAACTCGAAACCCGCACAGAACCCAACATGCCAGGGCTACCCTTTCTTCCATCCAGCGCACTCCCGCGCTCGCTCCTCTCCGCCAGAGTGCCTTTGTCGCCAACCTACGCCAGGCAATGGTCGAAGACGAGGCAGAGGACCACAACCTCGATCCCTTGCTCAGCTCTCTGTACTTCGGACCACTCGCTCATAAGCGTGCAGATGGCGAACACCGCGAACAGTTGGAGGACGAATCACGCCAGGCTTGCCGCCAAACTAAGCGATCTCCTGCGACAATCAAGGGCAAGGAACCCGCCGTGCCACCCATCCCTACACAGCCTATCCTCACCCTGACCGGAGAGTGGCACCCCTCCACTCCTGGTCTCCAACAAGGGTGCTCGCTGGAATCTAAAGCCACCAGTGAAGCCGCCCACCGAATCTGACGCGGTGCTCCCCATGAACTTTGCTCCGCCATCCCCCTTGTCTCCTGTCATGACGCCTCCCGAGGAACATTCTCATCAGCCCGCGCCGTACACCGAAAATGGCGCACAACCATTCGTTCCTCCCCCCGCTACCTCACCACTTCCTGGACAATCGCCGATGCATGCTGCATTGCCCGCCACAGCTGCACCCTGACCTTCCGATATCCAACGACATATGAAGCCGAAGCGTTTGAAGGCTCACACGGTCACTTCCAAGAACTATAACATTTCGACCGTGCCATGGGACAAGAAGGGTTGGCCTCTTTTACTGCTCAATGTGGGCGTCATGACCGTCATGAATCTCGGAGAAGTCTGCATGCGAGAGCACTGAGCAGTACATCTTTTCTGTCGGGTATGAAGTGACTAGGTGAGTGGCTCTTGTTGTCATTGGCCTGCGCGTAGTTGACACTACGCAGATGTTACCACTCGACGGTGGATCCAAACAACGACGCTGCTTAACCTCGTAAATGAGACGTGGTGCCGTTTTGGTCATTCATGTGGGCCACCCATTTCTCTCGTTGACTCTTTGTCACCCCTTTTTCTTTTGCAAGCATCTCATTTCCTAATTATCACACGATATGACACAGACCTTTAGGCGGTAGGCATGTGGCATCATCCCTGCCCTTTCAGAGGATCATGATCCCAACACATCCAACGACGGCTTCGTCAACGATTCCATCAACGGCCTTTACCCTCATCCACCACTATTACATCTGCAATTGCAATCGTTTACAGCCATTATACTTCCCCCACCTATGACGGGTGAGACACTGAGCATTCACGAGTATCGACCGCCACTTCCCAAGGACCCTGACACAAAACGGCAAAGCAACAGTAATACCAACGGCAGCACCTCTCACCCACCCAGCACAAGATCACAGGCGCAGTCTAACTCGGCGTCCCCACCAACTTCCATTCAAGTGGATCGACGCCACCCCGAATTTATCCCAACCTCCGTATGCGAACGCGTCGGTAGCACCTGCAGTTCCGACGACGTTTGCGAGTATTATGAATGCGTATTCGCCGCGACCTTCTGTGCGCGAGGACCTGCCGACGCAGTCTCATCCAGGGTCAAGAGGGGAACCATCCGGGCGGCCCATGCACGAATAGGCTTGTCCCGCAATTGTATACCTTGGTTGTTTCGTCTAGACGTTCCGGTGCAGTGCCTTGTCGTCGTCGATCTCCCCTTTCCCTCGTTTGTTTGTTTTGGTTGTCTGTCTACTTTCTGTGGACATTTAAGTCCGTGCTTAGTATCTGGGGCGATGGCGCTTTTAGGTCTCACATAATACGTTCTTGTAGATCCCGTCTTATGATTATCGCTGTTTGGGCAATCGTGTCTCACGGCTACTTGTCAAAGTACCGACCGTGCCTATGGGCACATCTTGCAGAGTTGCTGCCCGCTCAGGCATTCTCAACCTCTGGAGGACACCCATGGGTGTGCACTGTGGGCTGAGACGAAACCAAGCACACGAGTGGTTTCTTGGGTGTGCTGCCTCTTGTGGGGACTCTATGCCCGTGGCGAGGACTGTGCTGGGCTCCAGGAGTAGTATGAGAGGCGGACATGTCCGTAGGAAGTGTATTCGCTCACGTATGTATGCATACTGTATGCGTGTTTTTGCCAACATGGCCGCGATAGTCACTCTAGATGCGCATCTCAAACTCCGTTTCATGCGCTCGCGTGAAACCTTGGGCATCTTTGAACGTCAACGGTCATAAACTTTACTCGAGGACGAAACAAGCACTTTGAAATCGCATACTCTACTTTGGCGTGTCTTGCCGATCCCAGAAGCTCGTCTCCGTACGTGGTGTAGTTAAAGCCTACTTGTACTCACCCGCCAGCGCAGAAAGCTAAATTTCCGATTCCTCAGAACCCTTGAAGTTTATCCACCAAGATTGCCCACTCCAACAATGTCACACCTTGTCGTAACATCTCCTCCTTCATCTCCCTGTCTCGTGTGTCCTCCCTGAGCCTGGAAAGTGCCCAATGGTGCTCTTTTCCGCGGATCCCAAGGTTCGACAGTGGCGCGATGTGCAACAGCGAAGGCTGGCAGGAAGCAAGCACTCCCTCGATGGACGCAAGAAGCGAGGACTCCCTTGATGGACGACGTGGATGACGATCGACTCCTCAATGGCGCCGGCGAGCTCGTGGAATGCCTGGTATTCTGGTTTTGGGGAGGTGAGCTACTACTCGAACTTCGGTTGTGAAGGAGCTCTTGTGCTGCGTAGCCGTTACATCCTCTCCGATCTGGTTGGACTTGGACCCTAGTACGTTTTTCGCGTTTACCGATCGTCGCTGCTGGCTTCTGTGGCTTGGGCGCCCAAGGCGCTTTCAGCTCCACTGGGCTGTACGCCTCTCCGACCTGTACGACTGCGTGCTGTTGGATTGGCTCCTCCGAAGAGCTGCCTGCGTACTAGGTGAGACGTCGATAACCAGCATTGGCCCTGACTTACTTCCACTTCCTTGGATTTGACTGTTCCTTGATCGATCCTGAACGTCCCTCCGTGATGTCGCCGGACATTATCGTTTGTGCCCGCCACCGACTCCCCGAATTCGCCGAGGACAATGTCGTTCTGTGCAACTTGCTCTCGCCACACATTTACCTTGCCTTCTCCTTCTCCTTCCCTTGGGGGTGGGTACTCCCTCGTAATTGTCGGAACATGAGCTTGAATGGTGGGGTCCAGGAGGTTACCATCCTCATC